>JANKKB010002854.1:19390-52715 GCA_026225775.1 Bursera palmeri
GTATTCTTTTATCATTTCACCTTTTCCTACTACTCTAAAATCTAAATGGCAAGAAACAAAGATTATAGGATTCTTTGATGATTTTTGAAAAGTATAAGAGGGTTATGTAAAATGGCCATATGCAACATTGAGTGCTAAAGTGTTTATCCTTATTTCATCAAAATTTCAATAGTGTACGTCTTATGCTACCTTTTCCTGTAACCTATTGGATCTTCTCACCTGTTTCTCATCATTCTCCTTTCCTTCAAGAACGTCCTTGCCCTCAAGAGTCAAGTCTGGAAACTGCTCTACAACGTTGTCGTAGTCCTCCCAATAAGCTTCCTCATTAGGAACTCCCCTCCTCCATTGCACTAGCACTTGTCAAGCCTTTGCCTGCCCTTGGCC
The DNA here is from genome assembly GCA_026225775.1 of Bursera palmeri. Lineage (NCBI taxonomy): Eukaryota > Viridiplantae > Streptophyta > Magnoliopsida > Sapindales > Burseraceae > Bursera > Bursera palmeri. The sequence goes on from JANKKB010002854.1 coordinate 19,775, forward strand.
TTGTCCCAAGCTTCTATATCGAAGGGCTTCTGCTAGTTTGAGCGGAATCCTCTCTTCCTCGTTAAATGATGGCAACTCCTCCAAGATGAAACTATGATTCCTAACCTTCTTCTGTAACATGGTTGCTTGAAACATCGAGTATAACATGGAAGTTGGTGGTAATTCTAATTTGTAAGCTACCTCTCCTACACGCTCCAACACCTCAAAAAACCTACTGTACCTTTAAGAAAACTTTACATTAAACTTCTTCTTCAAGGATTTCTGCCTATGCTGTTGAAGCTTGAGATACACACGATCCTATGGCTTAAAAACCACATTTCTTCTTTCCTTGATCACAATCTTTCTTCATCCGTACGTCTTTAAGCCTTTTCGAGCTCGCCCTCGCAATAATCTCATCTTGCACAGTCAACTTTTTCTCAACCTCCTCTTTCTTTGCTATGCCCCTCTCATAAGGACTCAACATCGACGTTGACCTTCCATACACTACCTTAAAAGGACTCATGTTGATGGAGGCATGATATGATTCTGCAGTGTGTTTACGTCCAAGGTTATATGACTCAACAATCCACTATGAAGAACTTAATACAATAGGAATAGGGTTACATAAGTTTGTTTATATAGGAAACCCTAATCCCAAAACTTATGTCTAGTTGATGGAGTGGAGGGGAGGGGCCAAGCCACATAATCAACAATAGTGTTTTCAACACCATAGGAATGCTTCCAAAATTTTTCACAATTTCTTCTGCAAATTTTGAGAGGTTTCGATGCTTCTCTTGGCCTTATTTAAGTACAATAATTTCAGAAACAATAGACACACAACTCTCATATGGAAGACATTCTAATCAGTACCCATATTTAAAATATTTCATTGTACCCATAATAAAGGCAACTTAGATGCTGTGTATAGTAATTAAGATTTTACTCCTACTAGCATCTACCAACAATAAATTTTTAAATTCAATCTATGTTTTAAGATCTTCACTCCAAACATAATCTTGAACAAACAAATATCTTTTACAATCTAAAGATTCTGGCAAGAGATATTGCAATCGGTCTATTATAGTTTTCACTAATTACAGAATCAATAACTCTTTTTATTAATTCTTTCACTACAAAATTTTCTGGGACAATATAGCTACATTTTTAATTCAAAATGATTTTTCACCCTCATATCATTTATAGTTTCCATGTAGATAACGCTTTATTAAAAAAAAACTATATTTAAAAAAAAAAGTGAAACATTATAATTATTATTGTTTTGGTTGAAAATATGGGTAGTCTTGATCACGTGCATCTAAATAGCACGCATTAAAACCTAAGAACTTACGCATTTTCATAATGATTATCATTAAATCATCTCAAAAAAAAATTATGAAACTCATTTTATATAATGAAATAATTTATTTAATACAAAATTTGAGATAATTTAATGATTATTATAATGAAAATGTATAAATTTTTAAATCTTAACGTTATCCTAAACACACAGGTTAAAATTATCCTAAAAATATTACAGTTTATTGAGTTGTAGATCGAATTATCTTGACCTTATCTCCAATCTTGTCAACATTTATAACTTCATTAATGCACGAGTTGAGGGTCCACACATCCATACTTAATAATGTCAATATGTTATAAGATATATTTTGGTATAGCACTTATTGAACCAACAAGAAGACTACAAGTTGAAATTGGTAGGCGTTGGGTAGTGTACTATTAATTGATGAAACCATGCCATATGGTAAGTCTTCTTCGCATACTCTATAATTGGGGCGTAAGAAGAAAAGTGTGTTTTTTTCATCAGGTTTTGATTTTGTAGGGATTGAAATTCTTTTTAGAAAAATTAATATCTTGAAAATTTTATCTTATAAGAGAGTAATTCAAAAATCATTTAATAATTGAAAAAAAAATCAAGTGAAAATAGAAAAATTCATTAAATTTATTTTGTTGAGAATGATCTATATCTAATGCAAAAGAGAAATTGATTAAAAAAAAACTATTTGTAATAAATAATCCTAGATTATTATTAAAAACCTTAGGTTATCATACATATAGAAAGAGTAATCTTAACATGCGACACATATTAAGACATAGAAACTTGTTTATTTTTATTATAACAATCATTAAACTATCTCAAAAATTATGTTAAAGTTATAAATTATGCTTTATTTAATAAATTTTATAATAAAAAATATAATTCATGAGATGATTTAATTAAAAACACATAATTTTTTAGATGTTAATATGCACCTTTAGGGTGCAAGATAAAACTATGGGATAATATCAATGACTACACTTGTGTTTTGACTTAATTTTAAGAGAAAAATGTTTGTCATTTTAATCAATCATATCCATAACCTTATTAATTTTTCATCAATTAACATAATCCATTAATTTAAACCCTAACAGAGAAGGGTAAATTAAGAATTTTATATTAAATAGTGAATAATTACCACCCTAATCTCAAAACCAAATAAAAAATCAATTAAAAAAAACTAAGAAATGTCTTATAAATAATTTTGTATAGAACTATCCAAACAATTAATTTTATTTTATTTTTTAAGAGTTAAAATTAAAAGAAAATAGATTTCAAGAAGGGTAAAATTATCTTTTTTAAATTTTTTGTTAGAGTTAAATTAACGGATTCTATTTGTTAGTTGATAGGAGTATGATTGATTAAAATAGTAAATATATTTTCTGCTTAAAATTAGATTAAAACATAAGGATGGTTCTTGGTATTGTCCCGTAAAACTATCCTATAAATGTTTGAATTGATCAGTTGAAAAAATGGAGGAACAGGAAATTTGGAAGAGTGAAAGGCACGGCAGGCTAATAGGGTTGTGGAACACATGCAAGGGATAGGGGCGCGGCGGATGTGAAAGTCATCAAAACAAAAATTAATGATTTGGGGAAGTTGACAGCATCCGAGTTCCAAACTTCTTTATTACTCACCTGTATTCTTCAATGCTTCTCTTAACTACTCTCCTCTTACTACATTACCGGCAACAACAGTAACATTAACATTACGTTCTGTAGAGCACAATTTCCCCTTGTATATACTTTATTATGATTAATTTTTTTTTTTAACAATCTTACAGAATAAGTCAAAAACATTCCAATCTATTAATCACAATTATACAAACATAAAATTAAAATACGAAAAAAAAATAGTTATAACGTAATATCAATATAATTGTATGTATAAAATTATTGTTTTGGCTCAATTTTTTAATTTTTTTTTTAAATCCAGGGCGCTGGGGTAGTAATGTTACCGGGCCAGTAGCACTGTAGTATAACCCCGCATGCAGGTAATGTAGCCATTCCCCACAACATGAAGCAGTTGTACAAGCAAAAGAATAATAAATGGACAAGCTCTTTCTTGGTTAATTTGTCGGATCACCAGTTTCTTGCTTTGGTTATCTTTTCTAMACTTTCCCAGTAAMATCTCTAAAGTTCACATATTGTCCATGAAAAGGGTCTCATGCAAATGAAATCCGAAGTTGAACACTCAACTTATATGCACACAGTGGGGTCTTCATTGATAAGGAAATGAAGCTAATAATAAACCGATTATGTTGATGAAACCAAAACTTTGGACTCGCCGACACGTAAAGGTTTGCATTTGACTTCGCTTTTATTAGTTTATACTTTTTTGTTTTTATATTTTCCTTTTGGAAGTGTACAGTTATGGTAGATGACCAAACCCGGACGGAGAGAACAAAGACCATATTTGATTATTTGAGTGTTTGGATTTTGTCTTTTGCCATGTGCTTCGATTAGAAAGCTTTAAGAAACTAGAGATATTCATGCATGTTGCACTTTTGTGATACTCTTAATAACTTTCTGGATTGTTTGGTGTGAAAAACTGAGTGGAGAGATCAATAGTAGTTTCGGTTTTGGTGAAACAATTTACCAATCAGATTTTATGCTGCAACTTGGGCTGCAAAGTTTTGTTGGTTCTAAGCAAAGAATTGAGTGGTGTGAGATTGAGAGAGATCTGGTATAAAATCTGATGTGGGCTTGTGCTAAGAATGTGTTATAGTTGAGATAGTTTCAGCATTAAGTGGAACTGAGAGCATTATTGAGTGGAACAATCGAGGGTTTTGACCTTTGGTTGTCATTGTGATTAGTTGAGTTCTTGGATTTGATTTTGGTTTTGAGAAGATGGTGGGAAGTATTGAGGTGATGAATAGAAATTTGCACTCAAATGGGAGTATTCAGAATGGTAATTGTTTCGAAGAGAAGCTTGATGAGTTTCGCCGCCTTCTTGGTAAGGCTGACGGTGATCCATTGAGGATTGTTAGTGTTGGGGCAGGTGCTTGGGGCAGTGTTTTTGCCGCTTTGCTGCAAGATAGCTATGGTCAGTTCCGAGAGAAGTTCCAAATCAGGATATGGAGAAGGCCAGGAAGAGCTGTTGATAGAGCCACAGCAGAACAACTATTTGAAGTGATCAATTCAAGGGAGGATGTTTTGAGAAGGTTGATCAGGCGCTGTGCCTATTTGAAGTATGTTGAGGCAAGGCTTGGTGACCGAACTCTGTATGCAGATGAGATTTTGAAAGATGGGTTTTGCTTGAACATGATTGACACACCACTCTGTCCTTTGAAGGTTGTCACGAACTTGCAGGAAGCTGTTTGGGATGCTGATATTGTGGTGAATGGTTTGCCTTCGACCGAAACTCGTGAGGTGTTCGAAGAGATCAGTCATTATTGGAAGGAGAGAATCACAATGCCTATAATCATCTCTTTGGCAAAGGGTGTAGAGGCTGCACTTGAACCCGTTCCACATATTATAACTCCTACACAGATGATCAACCGAGCAAGTAAGAGTTCTCCTCTCATATTTAAAGTCATCTCAAATCTATGAACTTAGGCTCTATCTTGTTTCGAAAGAGGCTTATTGTAGATTTATCTGGTATAGCATGCTCAATCTGATTCATCTCAAACTTCATTCAAATGTATGATTATGCAATTTAGCCTTTGCTTCTTGTCTAAATGAGCATTGACTGCTTGCTATTAACATTAATTTTGTTAATCAGGTATTAGGCTGTTGGGGATTTAATGATGCCAATGTTAAATTGCCAACAAATCTAACTAAAATTCTTTAAACTTTAGGGCAAACATAGCTTACCTTCACCATTCTCATAAACATAGAAAGGTAATTAAAAAAAGCAGAAAAATATTATGAATAATCTCACCAATGAATTATTGGTGGATTTCATGTGTTATTCTTGTATGCTCTGTTTTTTCTTATTTATGTATTCATCTGTGCTGTTTCTCATGCATTTTCCTTCAGAATCATTATCCTTCACTCAGAATATCTCACTTGCAGCTGGAGTACCTAAAGAAAACATACTTTATCTTGGGGGGCCAAACATTGCCTCGGAGATTTACAACAAAGAATATGCTAATGCTCGAATATGTGGAGTCGAAAAGTGGAGGAAGCCGCTTGCAAAATTTCTTAGGCAACCCCATTTTGTTGTGTGGGACAACAGTGACCTTGTCACTCATGAGGTCATGGGTGGCCTGAAAAATGTCTATGCCATTGGAGCTGGTAAGTTTCGTTTTCTTGTTTTTTTGGTCAATAAAATTAAAACCTAAATTAAAGCTTCCACGCCATTACCAACCATTGTCTGCTATAATGGCAATACGATGATAGCTTTGATCATCTTGTTTCTTGTTCTAGTCTCAATATATTCTGTTCTAATGGAAATGATGCATGCTGAACTTTTAGCGTTCAAAAAAGGGTTTCTAGCACCTGTAGGACGGACAGAAAGTTAATAGCTCAACTAAAATGTAGGATAGGACACACAAATTAGGAGAAGTGAAGAAAGTCAACACGTTGTGGCATCTACTTCAGAGCTCCAAGAATAGATTTACTCGGTTGTATATGAAGCTCAACATGAGCTAATGAGGTTGGCTCTGGGTTGGATTTGTTCTGTGTTTTAGATGGATGAAACCGATCCGTGCTTGTCATAGATTAGTAAGGATGAAAACTCTGGATACACTTTTGATAGCTATACATAAGATACAACATGTTCAGATGCAGAGGAGGTTAATTAAGTTTGTGATGATTTCTGATACACCTTCAAATATGAATTGCTTTGGTTATATAGATGTAGCTGGATGGATAATGTAGGAGGAATACTGATATTTTGGGAAATCTGAAATCCTTCTACTCTTTTCTTTGAATTTTCTCCCTAGATTTCTTTACTTTTCTTTGGGCTCTATCTATTTCCCAATACATTGTATGATATTAGGCAGAAAATTGTTCAGATATTGATTTTGTGAAACGAACCTGTCAATTAAAATTGGAAAAAGCTGATGTAGCGAAATATGACTACTGGACAATTATGATACTTGGTCTTATCTCTCATTTTCCACTTTAATTTTCTCAGGAATGATAGCAGCACTTACCAACGAGAGTGCTACCAGCAAATCGGTCTATTTTGCTCATTGTACATCAGAGATGATATTCATCACACATTTATTGGCCGAAGAACCAGAGAAGCTTGCAGGGCCTTTGCTAGCTGACACATATGTAACCTTGTTAAAAGGTCGAAATGCATGGTACGGGCAAATGTTAGCCAAGGGGGAACTGAGCCGTGATATGGGTGACAGCATCACTGGCAAAGGAATGATTCAGGTACTTATACTGATCTATCCATATATTTAATGTGCATCTGAAAAGCTATTTATCCTAGAAAACATGTGACATAGTGTAAGGTTTTGCCTTAAAAGGTTTTACCTCAATAATATGAGTATCATGTCTAAGGGGTTCCATTGCAACCTTTGCCTTTCATCATACAAGATGATAACTCTAAACGCCTGCAGTTTCTTTGATGGCAATTTTCCAGGGTGTCTCGGCAGTGAAAGCTTTCTATGAACTTCTAAGCCAATCAAGCCTAAATGTCTTACATCCTGAAGGAAAGAAGCCTGTTGCTCCTGTTGAGCTCTGCCCCATCTTGAAGACACTCTATAAAATACTTATAATAAGGTAATCTCTCAATCACCATAACTCTTACCTTTTATTCAACACATACAATTCGTTCAGCAATAGCACTTAATACCTGCTCTTCCAACATCCATCACAAGGCCAGAACACTTCTGTATGCGGTGAAGTATGCATTATGAGACCATTCAAGTCCTTTTGTTGAACTAATAGAGTGGTCTGGTACTTATAATCAATGGAATCTAATCCTTGGCTTGTTATGTATTTGGTGTACAGGGAGCAGTCATCGCAAGCTATTCTGAAGGCACTGAGGGATGAAACCTTAAACGATCCCCGGGAGCGCATCGAAATTGCACAGACCCATGCTTTCTACAGGCCTTCACTTCTTAGCCAGCCTTGAATGTGTTGCATTGCAGAGGGAAGTGTTGATGGAGAGACATAAACATAACAAAATAAATAACTACATAGAAGCAATTGTTCAAACATGGAACAGAAACATAACTGGTTTTGTAATCAACTGTGGACTGTGCTAATATATTGAAAGCTTAAGTTATTGATTTTGCCTAAGCTTTTAGGCAAATATGATCATTGTATTGGACTCGACAGACCATAATGAACAAATATTTCTTAAAATATTCCCTAACCTTAGAAGAGTTTCTGATAATTTTAGAATATTATGGAAAGTATGTGATCATTATAAATCATCACAAAACCATTTTAGAATATTATGGAAAGTATGTGATCATTATAAATCATGACAAAACCATTTAGAAGAGTTTCTGATAATTTTAGACTATTATGGAAAGTATGTGATCATTATAAATCATCACAAAACCTGACTCCTAATTTTAACAACCGATCTTGACAATAAGAATTTTTTTTTTTTTCAAAAATCTACATTGATATTAGGTTAGAAGTTAGCCCATGAAAATAACTCCAGATTTTCAATAGAATAATTCTACATCTATAACCAATCATAAAATTTAACATGACAGTAAGCTATCAGATGGGTAATTACCATTTCACTTATTAAAAATTTATTTTGTTTTTCATTTTTATCCCTCAAATGAATTTGTGCCACCTCAAATTGTAGAGGTTGGATTGTAGAAGTTAGTTATAGATGTAGTGTTACTCTTATAAGTTACTCATTTATAAACTGTCTACAGCAAAAGAATTAAACACAAAATTGATGAGGGAAAATTAAAAAAATAACCCAAATAGCGGTTTCGTTAAAAAATTTTTCTTTTTTTTTTAAATTTAAATATCATGACGCATCCGACACTTAACGTTTGATAGCTGATATTATTAGTTATCAAACATTAGTATTAAATGATGCAAAAAAATAATAATTTATCAAACCGTCAAACAGATTATGATATCTATATTTTTAAGTGTGTCTATTTTTTAAAGACTTTCTTAAATTTTGTGATTCTTTCAAAATCAGTCATCATTTGATGAAAGATTGTTGAGAGTTAGTTTTGTGAAGTGAGTTGTATTTTTATAAGGTTGTAAAGCCCAAGTCATGTAAAAATAAGAGCAATAATTGATAGATGTAAATCATTTAATAAGACTACTTATAAATACCCTAGCTCAAGTTAATGATAAGGGGACTCCTAATATAGATATTTACCATAATATTCACTCAACACTCCAATATTGCTTGGTTAATTTTCTCTTACTCTCTATCATTTTCTCTAAGAAAATCACATGAAAGGTTTTTTTAAATCTTAAAAAAAAAGTCATTCCATCTAATAAATTAATCTTTTAATTTAGATACTTAAACCATCGATAAAATATACAATATTATCATTCTATTATAGATATACCAATTAATGCTTAATTTCATATAAAAAATATTGAAAGGATCAATATGTAAAATCAATTTAAGAAATACCAATTTTCGTTATATTTTGATTCAAAATAAATAACTATTTGTATAATTTAGTATCGCACATACTGATTTTTTTTACCCAAAAAAATTAGTACTAATAATTAATAAATTATATAATCGAGGAATAGATGATGTTATTTAGATTCTAATAAAATGTTACGATGTTTTAGTAACATTTAATATGTTATTATTAGTGTCTAAAACTATTAACAATATGATTACATGTACCCAAAATTTTGTTGCTTATTGCCAGAATATTATCATAAAAGTCCTAGAGATTAAGGGTAACGTTTTGCTTTAATATTGACCCAATTAAAAATAACAAAACAAAAGTTTAGTTGGTCCAATAATGTTACCATTTGGGATCATGGGTAGGCCAGTAACATTATTGAAGAAAATTAATGATTTTTTCAAAAGTAAATTAAAGAAATGATTCAAAAATTGATGTAAACTAAAGGATTTTTTAAAATTGACTTGTTTTTTAATAATTTAGATATCATAACTATATTATTTCGCAAGATAGTGTATTAGACGATGTATTTGATAATATCTAATATTAAACTTTAAAACCTGGAATCTTATAAAATATCTAAAAAAAATTATAAAAAAAAATATCCAACTCTTAACTTACCCTCTCTAATTTGGATATAATTGACATTTTTTTTTAATTTCTATAATAATTAACAAAAAGGAGTAACACAATACCATTGGAGGAGTTGACATTAGAAGTGGGAAAGTGAACAAAGATAGCTTGGCGTGCTTTGAACTCTGAAAACAATGGCAGAATCTGAGAAACCAAACAACCTTCAACAAACCCTCAAGCCCTTCTACCAAAGAGCTTCTGCAGCCGAGGTTCGTTATCTTCTCTTTCCTGCTTTTATAGTTTTTTTTTTTTTTTTTTTTTAGAAATATGATTTTCTGTTCAACTTGGAGTTGATTTATATTATATAGGAGATTAAAATAATCACGTTGAATGATATCTTAAACGGGTTCTATTCGAGATGTACAACTATGCATGAGAACCACCATATCTAACAAGAAGCTAATTGACTAAAGTTGAGAACTTTAAACTGTTACTGAATCTCATCAGCTTTACCTCAGCCATCTGTTTTCATGTTTTTGGTCTTTTGTTTTGCTTTTTGGTATCTTTCTTTTGTTTAGTATGAGTTAAGGGGTTCTTCTGTACGTTCTGGTCCCTGCTTAAATTGAATCATGCCTTGTCTTTGTAGCAAATGTAGAGCAAAGAGTTAAAATCCCAAATGCTCTTTGTTAATGTTTAAAGTTAATTAATTCGTTCTCACATCCTCTAAGATTTTGTGGAACAAACTTCCTTTCTTTATTAATTTTCTGCATAATCTTGCGTATACATGACGGAGACTCTCATCTCAAATTCTTTAGAGATGTTTGAAAATCAATATTTTTAATTCCTTTAGAAGGAAGAATTAAAGTTAGGCTTATTATAAGGAATTGGGTTGATTGTAAGTTTCTTCAGGTGGGATATGGGTGATTATTTTCATTTTCTGATAAAAATGCTTACTTATGTTGTTTTTCCTTGTCATAGAGAAATTTGTCTGTTCAAAAATGTGAACTTGTCATTTGAAATGGTAGACACGGTTTTGTATGTGTATTTACATTGAAAATTATGCAAATAGTTTGATTCAGGAAACTCATCATTATGATATTTTGGATCTCGAAATTTTTATTGTGTTCTTTCGACTTTTTTGAGCTAGGATTTCGGAGTGAGTTGAAACTGATTGCCGAGTTCAACAGCATGTATTTGTATGTGGAGGCCATGTTAATTTAATCTGCACTACATGGTTGAGACTAACCATCTCAAAGGAACTTTGAGAGCACTTAACTTGAGAGATTTGTTGCATGTAGAAAATTATAAAGTCTATATTTATATGTGCTCTTAATTAGCCAGTATTGACAACTTATCACTCCTAATTTAGCTTATTGGATAACTGTTGATGACCTAGAGTTCTTGGTTCAGGAAATGGTTTCCATAATGTACTGACAGTAGTTTTCTTGTAACTGGACCCTACCTACATTACAAAGAGTTTCTATTTTCCTCTTGTTTCTCTCCGTGTTGAGTTGAAGGTTCGTTTGTTTTTACAGAAATTACATCTGGAAAAGTTTTTCAGAACAGTGCTTTTATGAGTTCCTTGATATCAATTTCAGCATGATTTTTTAAGAAAATTTGTCATATGTGTTTGACAAGCTTTGGGCGAAAATATGGTTAAATTCATTGTTCTTGATCTTGCCAAAAAAAATAATAAATAAATAAATAAAATAAAAAATCTTTCATTTATTTGGTGGTAGTTAGCTGCATTAGTATCCCATAACTCTACTATTGGTTGGCCATTGAGGTGCCATTTTGACGTGTACAATATCTCATGGACTTCACACAACAGCTGTAGTGGAGATGAAAATAGGTATGCGTCAACTCTAGTATTTCTCCACTAATTGATGAACAATTCTGCATAACCATATCTTACGCTGCCACAACATTGGATATAACCTCTGCAACCTTGGAATAAAAATTACTGTCTTTTGAGTCAGAAAATACTCCTGTTGTCAAAATGAATCTGAATTTCTTCCTTCTTTGTTCCTCTCCCTTCTTTTACAAGAAACAATAAGAATAAAGATAATAAGAATTATGATACGAATGATTGATCTTTCTTCTGTAGATTTGCAATTTCCTCATTTCTTCTATCTTCTTTTCACCTAGGATTGGCTATAATGTTTCGAGGAAATTTCGATCAGTTTTCCGTTAAATTTTAGTTTACACCCTGATGAATAACGAGTATTTGTTGACTAGTATATTTTGAACTTGTGTATTTTTTAAATGCTACTATTCTTCTGGTGTCTTACTAACTAGCGTTTGATTATACTAAAGGACCGGTTATCCAGGCTTGAAGCTGCCCTTGCAGATAAGAAAGGTGGGTCATAAGGTACTCAATTTAATATTCTATCTGCATGGCTAATTTTAGTTCATAAATTCATTACCTAAATCTGGAAACTCATGCAGATGCTGGAAATGAGGAACTTTTGAAAACTGTTAGTGAACTCCAGTCAAAGTTAGAAGTTTCAACTGCAGAGTTAGTTTCAGAAAGAAAAAAGGTGAGTCCCTGTAGTATTCTGTTCTTGTTTTCTTCAGAAAGTGATGAAAAGAGTTACCATTTTGGTGGTTTTAATTTGTAAGCTGAAAAGCTTGCTGCAGAAAATGAGAAACTCAACTATCGTATAAAACATCTCATCCGTGCACTGGAGAAAGCAGATCTCAATTCAAAGAGCATGTCATAAATGGTAATTCTGAACAGCTACTCTGACACAGTGAATATTTTGGTTACTGAAAGTTTTTATTAGAAAATTGGATATATGGTCTTACCAGATACTGTTATAGTACCTTCCTATTTGCTTAGCCAAAAATATCAGGTGGCTTTCTTCTCAAATAGGATCATTTACTTGGTGTTTAAGAAAAGATATTTCAAAATCTTGGGCTTTTATCGGTTACTAGCAAGATGTTGAAGTTCCATAGGTTCTATTCTTTCCTTGATTTCACAATGATTAGTTGGAGATAAAGATTCTACCAAATAAGTGAGTCAAGTTTTGTTTATGCCGATCTTCTATGTTGTTAATATATATACCCTGATTCATATAATTCTTTGGTTTCTTCAGGTCGTTACCCAGAAGCAACTGCAACCAACTATTGCTAAGTTGGAGGACATGAACTTGTAGGCTAAGATGATACTTATATCACTTGATGGTTGGAAGATATGTGCTACTCTGTTATTTGAGAATGCTAGTTCTCATGCTAAGACCACATGTTCTCTTTGGGGAAGCAACATTAAAAACATTGTCAGGGAGTGAATGGCTTGAGTTGTGCTTACTATTAAATGTTGGATTTCTTTTCTTGCTTCATTTTTAGTTGTACATAACCGAAAGAGTGTTTTCTGGGAACTTTAGGCAAAAGCTTCATTGTGTTCATGGAAGCCAACAATCCTTGTGAAGCCATTGTAGGCTTGTTGCGCAAATATATACGTGAACCTAAACTAATATAGCGGTTACTATCATTTGGATAACACAAGAAGTCTCCTTAACGTCGCTACTTCACGAAATGGTACTTTCAGATGGATCGTTTGATTCTTGTCCGACTGGGAGGGTAACAAATTAAAAAGAGTCAGTTAGGGATCGTCTTGTGACATTTTTTTTACAAATAGTAGATTTTAGAAAATAAAATTATAGTTTGAAAAGTAGAAATTTCTGTTTTGAATGTCGTTAACAATCTTCAATAATTGATGTATGGTTGCATGAATGAAGATCTGTTAATGTTAGGCCTTGTTTAAAGCTGAAAAGGATAATACGTTAACATTGTCAATTGATTCACTAGACATTGCGAATAACAGTAACAAGGACTTGAGACTATCAGAAAATTTTCAAATTTACATGCAATGGAGAAGCTCTTAAGTTGTTTACTCTCCCACAATTAGCTCATAACAGTAAGAGGATCAGTACACCTGGAGTCATAACAAAGATGAGAAATTTACAAACCCCTGAAAACAGCATGTTTTTTGCAGCTCATCATGCACTCCAAATCAAAACCACGAGAAGCCAGTATTCAAAAGACTTGAAGCTCATCGATATCCTATCACAATTGAATTGCTTCATTGCTACCTATAAATGGACATTTTCATAGAAAATTATCAGTGTAAATGACCATTACAAAGTATGAGAGTCCTTCCATCACAAATAAAATATATATATGAAAATAAAAATGAATAATGATATGTTTTTTTCACATATCCGAAAACTGGTTTAGCTTTCTCTTTTTCTTTGTGCGTGTGTGTGTCTGTGCATGCAATATATTACATTGTTACCTTAAATCCTGAGAAATGTTGTCCAACTCTGAAGCCATTCAAATTCCAAAAGACAATGAACACATCCGGCAGAAATATTTACAAAATCAGGGACAAAAGGGAAGAAAACAAGACAACATGGATACCAGTTCGTAATCCCACTTGTATGTTTAGCAAGAACCTAATTTGTTGGCTATTTGCTCAGCCAAATCATTTTTTCGAAGCTTATGATACTTGGTTAGTTTTTGTTCCTTTGCAATGGCCCTCAGCTCACATACTTTTAGTTCCTTCAGTTTACTAGAAGCAAAGGGAGAAGATGTCACAATCTCAGTGCAGGAATCAATTGAGTAGGACTCTGGAATCAAAAGATCATCATTAGCTGTAGCATTCTTTAAATCCCTGTGTGAATTCGACAAGTCCATTTGAAGAGTTGAACCTTTAATCTCCACGAGGACTGGCAAACTTGAATTCATTTTCCTTTTCTTTTGCGGCGGTGGAATCAAATTTTGACTGTCATCCAAACCACTACTGTCCTCTTCAACTTTGCACTGTCCATTTATTACTATTTTCTTTGCTATCTTTTGGTTCAAGGCTTGATTTGAATTGGAAGTGTCAGAGCCAAGTCCAGATCTCCATCGTTTCTTAGCTTTTGAAGTACAAGATGAATTTGAATCCGTTTCAGCAGAGAGCAAACCAGATTCTTGAACACTTGGTGGATTTGACTTGAATTTTCTCTTTGAATATTGTTTTTGTGGCTTTAACGATAAGTCTATGATGAACTTACTACTGCCAACAGTTTCAATCCTCTGAACTTTCTCTGGTGGCATTTTTGCTTCCTCAGGCTGTCTGTTCTTAGTATCTTTTGCTTTATCATCTTGCACCTTCAAAAGTGAAGTCAATGCAGAATGTTCAGTATCTGACACATCAGATTTTTCGTTCTTGACCTTCTCAATCCATTGAGAAGGTTTTCCCTTTGCCTCTGCCTCTGAAGATAAACATGAAGATTTTAACTTGTTAGCTGGAGTTAAATTGGATTCTCTAAAGCCCCTTTTACGTGCAGACTTCTGCGCAAAATCACACAGCTTTTGATCAATGTCGCAGTTTCCTCCTTTTGCCTGTCTGAAAGCACCTAACTTGGAATCAGAATTATTTCTCCTCTGATTAAGGCCAGTTGCATGTTTGAAATCAGCAGGACTAATATCAGAATTCCCAACTCTTAATGGCTTGGAAGTAGCTAATGCAGAATCAGATTTGTTTCTCTTCCCACTGAAGCCAGTTCCCCGCCTCAAAGAATCAATACTATTATCAGAATTTTCATCTTCTTCCAGCCTCAAAATCTTTGTATCTCTCACAGAATCAACACTACTATCAGAATTTCCGCGTTTCGCCTGTCCAGGAGTGGTTAAACTGGAATCTGGATTAGCGCTCCTCCCACTGACAACAGTGGCATGTCTCAAAGCATAAGCATTGACATTTCGCACAACAGATTTCGCAGGCTGCTCAGACAAAAACACAATATAAACTCATTAAAGAGGCGTGCTAACCTTATCTTGAATCTGTGACTCAGTGGCATTGTAACGTGCCAACCACAAAGTGTAGTTTGAACCAAAACAAAATGGATAAAAGAAATAGCTTCTTGTACCTTATCTGCTTTTGGAGGATTTAATATGCCGTCAGGATTGGAAGATGAACCCAAAATTTTATTTTTGCCTGTAACTTCCATGTTTCCACTAACTTCCAAATCTAACTTGCACATAGTTGTCATGACATTGTTGTGGCCTTTTTCATGTGAAGAAGCATTTGAACCCAAGTCCTTAGCAACACTACTGACCAGCTGTTAGTTCGAGGAGGAAAAAAATAGTTAGAAAAAGTTAGTAAGCATTCTAAGGGGCCCTAAGTGCGTTTAAGTCAGATCCCATAGTTGCTGGCTGTAGATATGTCCCTTAAAGGATTCAAATCTAAAAAGCCTTTCCTAATACCGGATGCTAATAATTTTTTTCTTATTTTTATTTTTATTATTGATGCTGTTATTATTATCATACATTAATTAGAGCAGAGGAAAGAGAGAGCATTTACTACCTTGAACCTTTTACCAGATTTTGTACTCTTTTCCTTAGGATTCAATGACGAGTCCAAGACTATAACATCTGTTGTGGATGTAGAACTGTTTTCTTCTGGTTCCTCACTTTTAATTTTTAAATTAAAAGTGCTCATTTTTTTCTTCTTGTTGGAGTGGCCAACAGCATCACGTTCAGAGATGTCTCCACTTGTACTTGACATAATATCCGCAGGCTGTTAATAATCAAGAAAAAGTGTACACACAAAAATTTAGTTATGACATAAGTACTCATCATATAAACAAAAGGAAGAACAAATTAGTACAAAATATAAAATGAAGCTCCACATGACCATTTCTACTAACACTTTCACAACAAATTAAGAAACCAAAAGGGAAATATCTCTTTCAGCCAGAAAAATTCCAATTGATTTGAAATTTGCTTCTTACCATCTTTTTAACAGATGGCTTTTATTTTCAAATTCTCTAGTCTACAGTATGGAGTAAATACCAAACTTATAGTTGCTGAAATGCTTAAAATTACGACTGGAAATATGCATATTATTTGAATCACAAGTTGCGAAATGATTTTCAGCTGACATAAATCAAGAGGGAGCAAACTACCTCAATCTTAACCATTTGTAGATCGTGTCTTCTCTCATATTTAGACTTAAAAGTTGAAGTTTGGACCACTTTGTTGCACTTGGAAGTAAAACAATGTTCTCTGGCTTCTCCCTTCATAGCGCTATCCGCATCAACACTGCTTAATATTTTTTTCTCATCAAGGTGGCCAGCTTCTGATTTCAAGGAGAATGGATTAGAATCTTTACCACTAGCATGTTTAACCTGTCCATGATTGATATAAGGTGTCAACAAGAGATAATAAATGAGTAAAATTGCAAAATAACTATAATTACGTGACAGCTTGAACAGATCTCAGCACAAAGATGTAATTGGAACTCTACATTGGAAATTTCAGAATAATTGCGTAATAGAACTTCCAGGACCTTTTCTACTTCTTCTGGATTATCTGTCTTCCTCTCTCGATGCATCAAAGGTGTCTTTAAGATAGAATTATTTTCCGTGAGAGCAACACTGGAAGCTTGAATTTCCTCTTTTACAACAATACTAGAATCAAAATTATCAGATTCTGCATTGCTTTCAAGACTTTCTGTTGCACCACCTGGAGAAACAGAACTCTCTAGAACCGCTACATCCAGGGTCTGTTCATTCTTTAACAAAAAATATAAAGTATCTCATGTCAGTTCATGGATGAAAATATAAAACAAGCAGATCTAAAGGAAAGCTTATGAGAGTGAAACCAAAAGGAGTTAAAAGGGTTTAAAAAATATATATGCCACAAGAAGAAAAATTGAGGTCATGCAACAAAATAAGGGATTCCATGAATTAAGTCTCGATACTTGTGTAATAAACATCAGCAAAATACACCTTCGCTGGCATCCTCCAAAGATTTTTAAATTATATTTTATTTGTTTCTTAAAAACAGTAGAGAATGCAAAACGAGAAAAGTTTTAACATGAAGCAGCCTTAGGACTTCCAGGCAAGGCAGAAGCAATAATGCAAATCGGGTCAAGCATCTCCGGCAGATCCAAAGAGCTGTATAATGGTAGGTAGTTTGAAGTTAAAATTGAAAAGGATAAAGAATATATATAATCCATATACAACTTAAGTAAGCGGGTAAAGGCTTCGGATATAAAATCTTTTTCAGATCAGAGTTACTTTTTGGGCAATAGTAGAAACAATAGTAAAAAAATTTTCAAGATATGAACCTGTTCATCTTTATCGTTGCAGTAGTCTCTGAGTAGAGCCTTTAAAATTTCATGCAATCCCTTATGTGGTTTTGTATACATCAAAAAACGAACTTCAATATCGTTTCTATCTTTACTCTTCATACTCCTTACCGCGAAATAAAGGCAATCAATCTGCTTTCTCAAAGCATTGCAGCATATCTCAGACCACTCTTCATACTCCACCCAAGCTAGTTCATTTTGAAGCAATACCAAATCCTTCTCAAGTTCATCGATTTCAGTATCAGCCTTTGTGATCAAGACTCTTAGCACTTGTATGCAATGTTTCTCATTCAGGGCATCCTCTTCTAGGACATCTACAACAGCGAAAAAAGAAAAAAGAGAAGAAACCCATATTAACAAATGAGCAACGCAATCACAATAGGCAACAAAGTCGACAAGAATTAGAACCAGGAATCTAAAGGGGATAGGGCATTACCAAAGCCATAGCCGAAGTAAAAGTCACAGTGCCATCCATGTTGCATATAGCAACTGCTTTCTTGTGAGGCCGAAAAATTACTTGAATCAAATGCCATGAAGCTTAAGACCCTTGTATTCTGTCATGCATATAACTACATCACTATGCTTCACCCAAAAAGTACCAATACACAAAGGAATCACCAAGCCTACTCATATTGAAAAATGGAGGCCACAGAGCAAGTTAAGTTTCAGAATGTGCTTTGCTTTGAACTCAAGTTCGAAAAATTTGTCAACCCGGTTTGAAAAAAAAAAAATTCCCTTAAGTTTACAAAACTCCGAACCAAAAAGCTCTATTTAACAGTTCAATCAATAGAACAAAAACTAAAATAAAATAAAAAAACAACAACATCTACAAACAAACAAATCCATCTGTAGCGGAATAACAAAGTTAATAAAGATTTAATGTAAAATTTCAACAATAATCCAAATAAAATATATAAATAAACTAAGCAGGCTTCAACTATTGCTTTAACCATTTACACCAACTATCAACAAATATTTAACTCAGCTTAATCAAGCTCAATAATTATTTCCTTATCATTTAAATTAAAAATAACAATAATAGTCAGCCACTAAACTTCAACAAAAAAAAATTAAAAATAGAAAAAAGAAAAGAAAACTACACTGTAATAAATGTTGTAACCAGCAAAGAGATAAATGTGCATGGAATGAAAACAGCAAGAAAATGAGAAAATGTTGAGTTCTTTCTAGGGAACCAAACAGTACGGAATGAGCTTACCCGAAATCGCTTGATCTAAAACGACATTAAAATTGCCATTTCTAGGTTTAGAAATCTCGAAACGAGAGAGAGTGAAAAAAAAATTGAGAGAAAGTGAGAGAGTAAAAGAGAGTGGATGAGTTAGTGAGTGAGTGAGTGAGTGAATAAGTGAGCAAGGGAAGGAGGAAGGGAGTAAGTGAGTGTGAGTCCGTAGAGCAGCAGTCTTTGTGCAGAAACAAGGAAAGAGAAACGAAACAAAAAAACAAAAACAATGAAAACAAAACAGAAAACAGAAAAAGCTGCTGCCTGAACACGAGGACGAACGTGCTGTTTTATGAGAGAGAAAAGTGGAGGGGAGGGGACTCTGGAGTCAATAGGGGCTTCTTTTGAGGATAGTTTTGGAAATAAATTACACGTGGACGACAAGAGGTAATGGCCCTGGGCCCGATCTGAGATTCCTCTTTTTGCGTAAAAATTTGATTTTTTTTCTCAGCCGTCGATCTTACCGCTCGCCAAAATGGAGGCACTGAGAATCCGACGGTCAAGCAACCCTCTTGCTGTGTCTTGTGGGCTCTACGAGTTGTGAGAGAAACTCTTGCCTGTCGATTGTCGTTTGACAGTACAGACGCCCCTCTTTTCAAGGGAAAACTCTGCAGCCATTAAACTTTAGTTAATATCATGACACTCCTATACTTTTAGAAACACCGACATCAAACCTTTCGGATATTATATTTCTTAATGAGATAAAAAGCAGTGAAATTTATTAGAATAGTTTTTTTACGAATATTCCTATTTTAAAAAAAATGATGTCATGACTGCTTGCTCGACAAACCAACATGATTGATCTAATAATTTAACAATTATCCTATACAATTACTATCTAACAGTATTTGGCTAGGTTATACTTGTCAACTCAACAAAGTGTTCGACATCTTGACCTGGTAGCTCAATAATCATGATACGAGAAATTATTTTTCAAATTACACTTAAAATTAATATTATTTTTATAAATTCTCCTTAAAAAGTATCAAGGATACTTAACAGTAAAGGGTGTTATCGAGATTTTGAAAATGGTATTTTTTTTCTTAATTTTACATATATTAATTAATTACTTCTCCTCAATACTCATATTTTGGGATAAATATAGAGAGACCCCTCGAGTATACCCTACGTAATCAACTCGCTCCACTTCAATGCACGAGACTGAAGTTTAAGAAGATTGAGTCATTGATTTGAGAGAAGAAGCTTGGCTTGCTACGGTGATGAAGAGAGATGGAAGGGGAGAGAGAAGATTTAACTTATTTAATTAGTATTTAATTAAATTAATATTTCATATTTATGACTGTAAATGTCAATAATGCCCTCACATCATTTATTTTTTAATCACCGCCTAAATATTGGGATCTTTATACTAATTTATAATTAAAAATATAAATTTAGTACTTAGGGCATATCCGGGGATCCCTATGTGTTTATCCCCCCAATTTTCCCACTGAAAAGGTCTTAAAAGGGGCGTCCCTTGCTTATTCCTTCTTCCTAAATGGTAAGACAAGAGAGGATAGTTATCCCTACAGCCTGGCGAGTTTGCCTTGGAGTTTGGACATTAGATGATTAATTGTTTGGCCCACATTAGGTAGTTAATCTTAGGGTTTAAAAAAACATTAATTATTCTAATTAATATATCATTTAATCAACTCTGTGATTAAACAGAATTGGTAGATTGAAAGGGTTAAATTCAATCAACGTAGTACTTTTTATATCTGCATTAAAAAAATCACCACCCTTAACAAAGGGATGTTAAAGAATAATAATCAAAATGTCAGGGACGTAGATGATAGTTTCGCTTCCATGGATGAGATCATACCGTAGTCTTGGATGATCAAAAAATTGAGTGGCAAGATGGTAAATCGGAACCGTAACAAGTGCAAAATTGGAGTCGTAACTTCGTTTTCTGCTTTTATTGGAACTTTTACAGCCATGAACTAGCCAGTATAGACTGAGCGAATACAACTATTGCTGACACGTTTCGATTGATTACTGGAGTAGCTAGGTCTAGCTACATAGGTGAATGTGATGAATGTATGTGGAATGACGGTGGGGATGAAAATAATAATTGGGGCTAGGGAGTGTGGGACCAAGTACCATATCATTGAGAATTTGTTTGAAAGTGATGTGGTAAAAAGTACTTTTAACCAAAAGTGCTTTTTTAAAGGATATATTTTCTCAGCTTCTTGAGATTTGGGTTATAAAAAGATTAGGTGAAAATTCCTTCTTTTTATTTTTAGAATTTACTATATATCTTTATTTTTTTTTTAATTTGTTAAATATCTCTGTGACCTCTTCCTAAATTTCTGTGCTCCTTTAAAAAAATATATAGAAAATCAAGCAAATTCCCTACATAAAAAGTGCTTTTAAAATAACATAAATAAACACCATCAGATTTCTATCACTATAACGTTATTTATTTACAGTAATAAAATATAGAAAATCTTAAAAATTATATAATTTTTTTCAAAAACTTGTAGTACCATTATAGAATTGAGTTTGATCTCATATTTAATTATTAAGTTTAACAAGCGGTACTCGGTAATCTTAATAGAAGATTTCATCGAAACAATTATTTTCTCTATTGAAATTCGTTAGCTTACACTAGAATTACCCAAAAAATATTTTCTTAACTATACTAAGGAAGAATCATTAGAAAGAAGAAAAACAAGAGTAATTTAAAATTGAATTTGCTGTACTTAGAGAACCTTATAAGTAACTAGATTTATTAACAGAATTAATGAAAGGTCTTTTCATGTAAAGAACATAATAAGTTCTAAAAAGTAAAGAATAATTGGAGCATGGATTACACAATTTTCATATACGGCAGCAAAGCATAGCAAAGCAAAGCATTATACAGTTCAGCAAGGCAAAACGCTTTAATTCAATCCTCGCCAAAATCGAGAAGAAGAGAGAAGGAAACCCATTTGACCAGAACGTACCTCGAACGCATTAAACATTTATAGTGCAAACAAACAAGTTATAAAACGTTTCTAAAACTGCTGAACGCATCGCGCTCTACAAACGAAGGATGAGATCCTCTCCTCTCCTCTCCTTCCGCCCATCAACTTCCGAATCCATCCCAACAAAGCCCTCTTTTTGACCATTATAACCGACACTACTCATTGTACTCAATACCATCCTTTGAATCCTTACTATTTATGATCCTTCTTTTGATCATAACCTTCTGTCCAAATCAATTGTTATGATAAATGGGTATAAAATCTTACGTTGATATCGACCTCACATTATACTTTAAAGTATCGTACGATACATAAGACTCATGAGTAGCTCTTGTAATTTATCATAAGAATGGTGAAATCATTGAGTTCTTTTTACTACCAAAATAGGCTGGTCCACCCACTTCCCACAACCAAAGGCCAAGATTCAATGTCGGCTTTTTTAAAATGGCCCCCAATCTTGACACATGTAACCCGTTGTGATCGGGAACTTTTGGTTTTTATTTTGAAACCCCACTAGTATTATAATTTTTTTTTAAATCTCTCTTTTTACTTTTCTTCTCCCACTTTCAATAATTTGCGAGACACTTAAACGTATTATTTTATTTACTAGTTGCGTATATTATACAATTATTCTATCTTTGTATAAGTATAATATAGAAAAGGTGGTTTCTTTTGCTTTACATGATATTAAAAAGTAATAATATTGTACGTAAGAGTACTTTTTTACGTATATTCATATAGTATTATTGAATGATTAGTATATCGTTAATTTATTTAGTTTTTTTTTTAATTTGGGTTTAGTTCCATTTTTCAATAATTCAATCGTATTATATCCTACAAAATTAGACAAACTGTTTTTTTATAGAACAAGGATGTAGGATAGAATGATTAGAACTCATTCCACTATATCAATTGCAATATATTAATTCGTATAAGGAATTTAAATACCTAAAATTATCATATTTCAACTGAAATTTGTTGAATTCTCATACAATCATGTATCATGACTTAGAAACTACTGCAATCATTTCTTATCGTGATATCAAGAAGTATTACATGAAAGAGGTTAAAACACACAAATCAAACAACCTATCAACAGTCTATTAAATCGTGCATGATTCTGAATTATTAGGCTTTACAATTATGTAAATATCCAATAATAAAAAGAAAAACTACAAAATAAATTTTATTCAAAATTCATCAACATCTTATCTAATAGAGAGATCAAAAAGTTAAAAAACATAACCAAAATGAACTATAAAAGAAATCCTCCTAAAATACAAAAAATTTTCATTTTTGAAAAATTTTGAGCTCTAACTACAATAATAAAACTAGAAATTAAAATAAGATGGTCTAATAAACAACACCCAAACCGAAATTAATCTATATCTAATCAAATTAGGCCTTTGAATCAAGAAAGTTCTTGGAAAATTTAAAAAAGATTTTAAATGATAAAATGAGAAGAAATATATCAAATTTAACCGACTGTACTGATAATACAAAAAGAGTTTAGAAATTTTAAATCGTATAGGACTATCGTTAGATTTGATAAATTTGAAGGGAGGTATGTGATATTTATTTATTAACAATAATAAGATTTGAAGGAAGACGGTGTTATTGGGAAAAGCAAACGAAACAAAATATTTTAATACAGCATATTTCATGTCAGTTGTCAGTTGTCACCTCGATTTCCTTTCATTGGGCCCGAAGTTTGGGCCATAAAATTGGTTGGGCTTCAGAGGCTCACACCTCGATATGCTCTCAACATTTTACTCTCTCTTTCTCTTCGAGCAGTAGAATACAATCTAAAAAAGAAAGGTTTGGATTTCCCTTTTTTAGATATGAAGCTCTGCATTACTTAAAAAACAGATTGATTGACTGATTTGGCATTATCACCCCTGTTTGCAAATAGTACCTAAACCTCAATCATCGCAATCTTTTGCCATTTGTGTACACTGTTCACATAATTTTGTCGATTTCGAAATAATCGTCGGTGCCAAAAGTTGATTAAAAATCAACTTTGTCGTTTTAGTTAAAACAACTAATTTATACGTTTTTACTAAATTTAATTTTCCGAATACCATCACATGCATAATAAGCGTATATAATATTTACTAAATTATTTAATAAATTATATAATCATAAACTTATTATTTTTTTAAACAAAAACAAAATATAA
This sequence comes from Bursera palmeri, assembly GCA_026225775.1. NCBI lineage: Eukaryota > Viridiplantae > Streptophyta > Magnoliopsida > Sapindales > Burseraceae > Bursera > Bursera palmeri. The sequence goes on from JANKKB010002854.1 coordinate 43,725, forward strand.
TTATTAATTTTTGACCCTTCCACTGAGCTACAAAGCTTGAGCTCAATAGTAACCTGGCGCGGAGATTTGACACGTTGGCACAAAAGGGCAGGTGAGGGAGTTAATGTCGCGTGGCAGAAGACGACAACGATTATATCATAAGTTGATACGTCAAAGGGTAACACTATAATCATTGAAGCTCCTGTCTCCCGTTTGAGGTCCGTCCATCGATTTTGTTGTCACAAGCCACATATCCGCGCCTTTGATAGGGGATTTTATTAAATTACATGTATTTTAAAATATTTAGATTTATTTAGTCTTTTAGAAAATATTTAAAAAAAAATAAATATTTATCAATTATATTTTAAATTAATATGAACTATATATTATTTATAAAGTTTAAAATAAACCATGTATCTTTAGTTAATTTTGAAACAAAAAAAAACATAAAATTCATAAACAAATATAAATTTTTAAAAAAATAGACTAAAACTTAAATAGCTCATTCATTAACACTATTCTAATCACTTTAAGTTAAGATTACCGTATTTAAATAATTACTATTTTTAATAAAAATTTACTGGTAAGAATATTTATGGGAATGAAATCATGCCACAAGGCTCACTCAAATCTAAGAAACTCAAACTTAATAAAAGGGATATTATTACTCTGACCCCAGTTAAATTTTGACAAAAGCTTAATTTTATACTTTTGTTAAACTAATATTTATCCTCTAAAAATTATCATTATTTCTGTAAAAATTAATACTTATCCCCCAAAAATCTGAAGGATAAGTGTTATTTTTTGGGGATAAGTGTTAGTTTTATAAAAATTTAGAATTAAATGTTTTATCAAAATTTAATTGGGGGGTTAATGTGATTTTCTCCTTCATAAAATGTCAAACAAGGCTATTAGTATATGTAGCTCAAAGACTAGTGGTGATGTGGAAAAAGGGGAAAAATCCACTTATTCACATAATAATCATCGATAGATAGATTTCCACTACTTTTAGACAATTATATTTGTCCGATGAATTAAAAAGTAGTGTTGGATACGCTTATACTGTCTCGTTGAAAACCATGCTAGTAAAACCTAGTAGATAAAACTTGGTTAAGAATCAAAATTAATATAATGCACTTATGTCCAAGATATGCTCCATTTATAACGATAAGAATTTTAGATGAATTATGTTAGATCTGCAAGCTGAACCAATACATTGAAAAGATCCATAATTGATTTTCCATTCAAATCAATATCTAGGATACAATAATTATATGTAATAACAAAATTAAATCAAGTCCTTTAGAATAAAATAAACTTATTAAGAATTTAATCGTATCCACTATAGGTGAATCAATTTCGCGGGAACCTTGTCCCATAAGTCGGACTTCATATCATACAATTTCTCTTTTTCATTTTACAAAGAAAGCCAACTCAACCAAAATGGAGTCTTTCCACTTAGTCCAATTATCTTTTGTCCGTATTGTTTCATAAACATGATTTTAGTGAGCCTTATATATGAGGAAATCTCATCAAAGATTATCTTTCCTCAATTCCACTTCTTATTTACAAAAATTTCTTCATTTGTCTTTTCAAGGATGTCAATCTTTGATCAAAGGTTATAAAAATTTCTTTCATTGTAATATGAGTAATGCTATACATCCTAAAAGTTAGTCCAAAATTTGCATAAAAAATGATGTGAACGTAAATTTTGTTAATGATTGATACGTGAATTATATAATGATGTAAACAGTAATATAATAGTCTTAAATGACGGCCGATGGTTTAGGATAACTTTTGAAAATATGTAGAGAGTAATATTAATCCTTCAAACAATTTTATCTTTTCTATTTGTCTCTCAAAATGATGAAATTTTTAACCTTTGTGAGGGCTTTTAACACTTTTGAGACTAGTTTTTCTTTGCTTCAAAGGTTAACTTTGATAATATCGAATTCGATTTCCTCTACAAGGAAATGGAATCTTTGAAACCAAAGGGTTTGCCACTCTTTATAAAATATGTTTTCAAATAAAAACATTTGGTGAAAACGTTAAAAGAAACCAACTCGGGAAATAGCCAAAATTATTATGTTATTTGAATATTAAACTCTGTTAGGAAATAAAATTTTCAAAATATTACTGTTTATAAATATTAAAAATCCTATATTTATGAAACACTTTTAAAAGAAAATCAAACATTTCAAGTATAATATTTTTTTAAGTTTTTAATTATTATTTCTTTTTATTTTAGAGTAATTATATTTACCAAAAATGCTATTAGATCGATGCTATAAAATCGACAAGATAAAGTTTTTGATAATTTCTATAACACTGTTGTAAATTCATAACGAAAAAGCATATTTAAAAAAAAAAACAAATTGGATTTTAAAATCATAACGCAATTGCACACAATTCACCGACACACATATTCATACACAAACATACAAACAAAAACCAACTAATATATATATATATATATATTATAAAGAAAAAATAAAAATAAAAATAACAAACAAAACAAAACCATATTTGGATCAAGTGATCAAATGAGAGCTTCTTCCCTCAGAAGGCATTTGCTCCAAAATCCTCGAAGATGTCGACTTTATCATCAAAGAAACAAACCCTTTTCGTGTTTTCGCTTGTAATCATCTGGTATTCCTCCAACATTGGGGTTCTTTTACTCAACAAATTTTTGCTTTCCAATTATGGCTTCAGATTCCCAATCTTCCTCACAATGTGCCACATGTCGGCCTGCGCAATCCTCAGCTACGTTTCCATTGCTTTCCTCAAGATTGTTCCTTTACAAGCTGTGAAATCCAAGTCCCAGTTTGTAAAGATTGCAACTTTGAGCACTGTGTTTTGTGGCTCTGTTGTGGGTGGCAATATTTCTCTCAGGTATCTTCCCGTGTCGTTTAATCAGGCTGTGGGCGCCACGACGCCTTTTTTCACCGCTGTGTTTGCTTACGCGATGACCCTTAAGAGGGAGGCCTGGGTCACTTATGCTGCGCTTGTGCCGGTTGTGGCCGGAGTGGTCATTGCTAGTGGGGTATGTGTGATCACCAAATAGATAGACTTTCATTTTAAATGTGTTGTTTTGTTTTGTTTTTTTTTTTAATTTTTATTTTTAATTTTTTGTTTTGGTGCAATGATTGTTCTTGGATTTTGATCTAGATTTATATTGTGCTTTTGTTTGTTTAAAGGTTTGATTTGTATTATTGTGTTGTGCAATGCTTGAGAAACTAGATCTGGTAATTCTGTTATATGGGTTATTTTGAGATTATTGGTGCTTGATCTTGTGATGATAATAGGCAATGAACAATGCTTGCTTTACCAGTAGGGAAAATGGGGTGTTTTGACACAGCCCTCTGTTGAAAACAGATTGCAGAACAATGTTACCAGTTTGCAGGGCTGTGTGGCACATGTGTGGTTGTATAAACACCATGGGGGAACATGCATTGGCCTTATAAGAATGATCCTAGAAAGCTAGAATATATGGATTCTGGCCGAGGGCAATTCGTTATTCTGCAGCTAGGATGTTATATATAATCAAATATGCTGGAGAAATATGAAGAAGAAAAAAGGATAAGAGGCGATATAGAAGACAATATAATTGGATACAAGTTAGGTTACTGGGTTTTAAGGAGCTTAATTTGTTTTCTGTAGATATGATGCTGCATCATCATCTGATATTACTCTGCTTGGAAAACTTATTGGCTAGGAGAGAACTTTTAAGTATTTTACTCGTTATTAAGCTATTTACTTTGTCTTTATTCCAAAAACTCTTTGACCTTGTTTCAGTGGAATTATAAGCTCTGAGTTATTTTGTTGATGGCAGGGTGAGCCTGGTTTTCATTTGTATGGATTTATAATGTGCATAAGTGCTACTGCTGCAAGAGCTTTCAAGTCTGTTCTTCAGGGTATCCTGCTTTCTTCTGACGGGTAAATGCACTATTTCTTTTGGTAAATAACGTACATTCAGTTTAGTCCAAATATTTCTGTGTTCAAAGCTATAAATATTCCATTTCTCTGAAAGTGTCTTTAATTTTATCATCTACATGTTAAGTCATTAAAGAAAAACTACTCTCCCCTTCTTGCTTATTCTGTAAGCAGTCTTGTTAATTCTGGATCCACTAAGAGAAGCTAAAAATGATTCAAGATGAATGCTTGTCTGCTACTAATATTTGTTTGTCACTTGAATCAAGTTCCTTAAAGAGCAGTACCTCATGCTGTATGTGTGTTTTGGTATTTTATATAAAATGTGGTTGAGCAAGCTGGATGACAAACAGCGTAAATTAAAACTGAAAAAGGGGCATTGAAATGAGCAACTTACTATGATGATGTTAATCTGTAAATTGAGGTGAATCAGGCATGTAAATCTGGTACAGTCTGAGAAGCAACTTATGTTATCCCCTTCTACTCTCTGCATCTTATGTTTCTATTGAACAATCTTTTATGCTCAAAAGATTAGTTGGGTGGTTTCTTTACCTGTTTCCGGAATCTATTTGTAGTACTTCTGCAGCATTTTGTATGCACAAGAAAGGAAGCAGCTTTTTTAGAATATGTCCAAGTGCTCGTATTGTATCAAGGGATTTTGTAATAATATATTCGTTTTTCAATAAGATGTGCTCTCTTTGCCTTAGTCCCATCTTGATATTTTTTAGCATTTGCTTGTATTTTGGTGGAGGCATTGGGAGGTTTTAGTGCTTAAGGAATACTCCTTGTTGGTTGAAAGAATAAAAATTCTTGGGGCAATGTTATTGATGGCTTCATTGAACCTAGAACAGTACTGGAGAAGAGTTTGTTTAGTCTTAGCTGCATCTCAATTACATATGTAAATATTTGATTCAGCTGCAGTAGCCTGCTTAGATAATGCCTTATCATGGACGAATGGGGTTGTTTTGAACTAAACTACCATGACAACAATCTTTCACCTGAAGAGCTAAGATTGTTCATCGCAAATCAAGTAACTATGACCAGCTTTACTTTCTACTTTTTCATCTTGGCAATTAACTTACTCTTTACTTCATTCGTTCTATTGAGTGATCATTTGATTTTCAAAGGTTCAACCTTCGATTTTGAAAGGAAATGGTACAAAGAGACGTTTTTTTTTTTATGGATTGCTGATTAAGCTGGCTGACTAATCTTAATATGATCCATGTCTGAGAATCCTACTCCAACTTTTTCAATCCATTTGTCTTTATTCCATAAAGTGAAATGCTTTCTCAGTCTTTAATCCTCTGCCTTACTCTCACTGAAAATTTTTTGATACCTTTAGCTGCTTTTGTTGACTAAGACTCTTGGCTTGGGATGCTTATGCTGATTGTTGTTAAAAAATGATCCCATGCTTTCTTATTTAAAAAAAAAAAAAAAAAAAAAAAATCCTTAATGCTTTATCTGCTGGTCTGACAATCTCATCACATTTGATTCAAATTAGTTCTTCCCAAACTGATTTTGGATAGTCTTTGTGCTGGCTGCAATGAGTGATTATGAGCATGGCATTATGCATACTGCTTTTCTATTTTGAGACATTTACTTATTACTTTTTCTTCTTTCCCTTTTCTACATGTATCTGTATCTCTTCTCGGTTTTTCTTGATTTGGTTGTGGAACTTAAAGAAATGTAACTAATGCCGGGATGGTGGCTATTCAATTTGGAAGTTCTTCTGTTGTTTTCCTGTCTTCTCCTCAATCTCTGTGATTTACTGTTTACTCTCACTGGTATTTTCTAACTGTATGGTATCTTGTTGCTTTATTCTTGCAGAGAAAAGTTGAATTCGATGAATTTGCTGCTTTACATGTCCCCAATTGCAGTGGTAGTTCTATTGCCTGCAGCAGTTATAATGGAGCCCAATGTGTTGGAAGTCACCTTATCCCTTGCAAAACAACATAAATTTTTGTGGATACTACTCATCATTAACTCAACATTGGCCTACGCAGCAAATTTGTTAAACTTTTTGGTGACTAGATATACAAGTGCATTGACACTTCAGGTTTAATATCATTTCCCTTCATTATTTTTGCTTTGATTTTTGTTCTCCTCCGTATTAGTATAGTGTGCAATCTGCAACAATCAGAAAATTACATTAGCTATTCATTGAAAATTCTTTTTATAAGTAAACTGATACTAACATGTCTAGTCTTTATCAATCATGCAGAGTAGAAACAATATAGTTATAAGATGGCAACCATTTATTATCACTATATAGGTATAAGCCTGGTCTAGGGTTAAAGTCACAATGCTGTTGAAGACATGTCTATGTTAGTCGGTACTATGTAATTTACATATCTCCTATCTGGGAACATAATTTGCTTTACTGCTGCAGTGAATCTAGTCACCACTCCGAACCATGGACTTTTAGGCAGCAAAATTGACCATTTTCTGTGGTTGCAAGCAATGGAAAGAAATTTTTTTCATTGCTTATAAATATTAAATAAATTCACCTATAAAAATGGTGGAAAGGGAACTCCAGTGATCGAGCTATGTTGCTGAAACTCTGTTGTGGTTCAACAGCCTCATTCATACCCAGAAACTCGTTAAAATTTTTTCACCAAGAGGATTTTTTGTTTTCCTTGGGCTGTAAGAACAGTAATGTTCCTTGATATATTTTGTATTGTTCTTCAAATCTCTTTTCTTTGGTTTCATGTTGTGATTATCAGGTATTAGGCAATGCAAAGGGTGCTGTGGCTGTTGTTATCTCAATCCTCCTGTTCAGGAATCCTGTCACATTCATCGGTATTGCTGGTTACACCATGACTGTTATTGGGGTGGCCGCTTATGGAGAAACAAAGCGTAGATTTAGGTGAACCATTCAGTGAAGCAGAAAATTTTCGTTAGCTGATGCGGTGCAGTTATTTCGTCTTGATGAAGAGGATAGTAAAGTTAGATGGGAGTAGATTCTTGGTGAGCATTGTTTTATTTAGACAAAGAGAGGGAAGAGCATTTTGCTGTACCATTTTATCATTATTTATATTTTGTAATTATTTCTATAGCCCATATATGCATTTGTATTTGATTCTACTTCTATTTATCCAGAAGTGCTACTTGCTTTTGCCATCCCATTATTTTTCTCCTCTTCTGCGAAGTCAAATTACAGAAGAGGTATAAGCTGACAGAATATGAATTACATGCCTGTACTATGAAGGAGGTAACATGCAGGACAACCAGTTAACACAATAGATGAAGCATGAACCATCCATCGAATCATAGATAAGTGCAAATCACCCATCAAAAAGTGCATGATTCATATGTCCAGTATGGATATTACAAAATTACATGCCAGTTAATTTCTGCAAGCAAGAAAAATGCTATTTTGGTTACATTACATATTTCTTGTTTCAAGAGAGTTGATTGAACTTTCTGAATACTTTTATTTTATTATTATTATTGACATTTATTTTTATTCTAATCCAAAACACAAAAACATCTTCAGAAAAGGCAATTATAAGTGAAGATTAAAACCTGGAAGGACATCATCATCAATAATTAAGCTACATTTTTCAGTTATTAATTAGTTAACTGGAGACAAATTAAACATGTTTTTATTGTTTTTATTAAAAAGGTTTCAAGTTATGATTAGTGTTTGATTTGTTTATTGAAAATCAAGCTTTGGAACTATAAATTTGCTTCTTTATTGTCCCCTTTGTTAGTGTAGAGCGCTTTATCTGTGGACATGATTATGATTAAGAAATATGATGAACGTGTTATTCTAGTCATTGAAGTGATGATTTGGTTACTTTTTTGTTTGCAAATCTCATGATATCAACTCTTTCTTACTTATTCAATCAGAAAATTGATTGTGATGCACAATCTCATTCCCTTGAAGGGTTTTACAAATTCAGACTAACACACTTCCAATTCTGATGCTAACCAACGCAGATCCCAGGAGCTGATGATAAACTCCGAGCATGAATCTCAACTTATGTGTGCACTTCCACGTCCGAACTTGCTCATCACATGATAGTTAGTATACCACATGGTGGTCAAATGTATTATTGGATCATGCCAGGAGTATGAATGTTCGGAAAAGACATGTTATATAGTTCATACTCGGAAAAGACATGTTATATAGTACGATGGTGTCATGTGTCGACCAATAAGCGGTTAAGATCAAAGACGTGTTAACTGATATAAAAATACAAGTGTTTAAGGTTTGAAATAGGGTTGAATCTTTGTATCCCTAATCACGTAAAAAGCAATTATAAGCTAATTGTGAGTTGCGGTTCGTTATGATTATCATATTTGATCATACAATTTAGGTTAAACATTGATTTAATCCCTTGTTTTCACTAAATAATTAACCATCCACTGACTTTGAGTATTGGAATGTTAACCTTGGTGAAAATTTTGATATTCACTAACATTTTTCGTTGATTTGTAGCTAATTTTAACATTTTATGTTTTTTATATTGAATTTAAAATATATTGAAAAATGAGCAACATAAAAAAAAAGACTCTGAAATTCATAGAAAGATAATTAGTAAATTTTTCTTATGAATTGAAAACTGTTTGAATTCAAGTATATCGAAAAGTTGAGTTAATCCTTGAAAATATTTATAACAATATATTATAATAAAGGATAATCTTGACGTGTGGTTTAAAGGCATATTAAACTTTCAAAACTTATATATTTTTTCATCAAAATTTTTAAAAATTGTATTAAATTAATTATTTTATTATATTTCATATTTTTTGAAATAAAAATATATTTTTCGATATAAATTAATGATTGTAATAAATAAAAATATACAATATCATTAGATGGATGTTACTACATATTAAAACTTTATGTATTTATATTTGATTTTTACGTACCTAATAATATTGTGCTACATCAATTGTATGGATTAGGCTAGGCTTAATGCTAGGGGTTGACCGGCCGGAATTTTTTGTCTGGCCTGACCTGGCCTGTCAGCTAGGTTGGGTCAAAGCCTGGGTCAAAGGAGGCCAGACCCAGACCAATGTTTGAGGCCTACATTTCTGCTTCTGTGTGATCTGTCTTGGCCTGGTCCGGCCCGG
>JANKKB010002855.1:0-12218 GCA_026225775.1 Bursera palmeri
AATATCAAAATGAGGGTCTTTATGTTACTTTATGAATAACAGGGGTGAATTTGTTACTTAGACCAAACCTTGGGGGTGTTAATGTATTTACCCCATCTAAATTGGTCCCTGCTGCTTTTTGGCAACAAACGAAAGCCGTGTATTTGCTTTCGTTTTGCACAAAATCATTGTCAACAATTAAAAGATTCGTTTCTGGGACTCCAAAATAACATCTTCTGTGCTAGCCATCTCCATATTTAATTGGAATGAAAAAAAAAATGTATTCATATTCTAAACCAAAATGGCATGCAGGTTTTGAGATAATAACGTTACATACATATATTATGGTGGATAACTAGAAGAAACTAAGAAATAATATATTAATATTCGACATCTCACTTAGAATAGATGTTGATATGACTTGAAATGAGATTACAGATGGAAAATCATCGTCAAAGATTTTAAATAACCAAAATCTGAAGTCTTGCATGTGTAATTGGTTAAACCGACTAGTTGTACACTCATAAAATCCAAAACCAAACGGTCCAAACCCCATCACATTTGCAATTAATCTCAAATTCATTCAACCATGGGTCATCATTTATAATTTTTTTTAATTGATAATGTAATGGGTAGCTAGCTAGTTGTTACTAACATTTTGTGGTAAATTAATAAAATTTAAGGAAGAAGGTGCCTCAACAACCCATCTATGTCATCTATGCCCAATAGAACACCAACTCACCACCAAATTTCAATTTTTTAAAAAATTTATTTTGAGTGGATTCATGTGATGCAATTTCATGGTATTGCTTGGTAATGAGACAACATTAAACAAATGAATCAATTAGCCAAACAAAATGGGTAATGGCATGGCTAGCTACTTGATGGTTTTGTTAGGATATCATTGGTAGAGAATTAGGTGAGAGGGGCATGTCCTATTCAGGCTATTTGTACAAGTGCTTTTGGGTATTTGCAGTTTCCAAAGGTTTGTTTTGAATATTGAATTTTCAGTGCCATATAATAATAAAACTGAGAATTTTGGCTTTGATACAATAGAATTCTCTACCACTAGCTGTCGAGCGTCCACACGTTTTCATAGGCATCATCATGGCGCATAAGGTGGCAAAGGGTCCCGCCGACTTGATGATGACCCCACAGAATGCCATCAGTAGAAGGCCAATGATGACCCAGGTGGGGACACCTTGGCCTTCAACTTCTGTTGACTCATCAATCTGCGCCGTTAATTTGCAGTGTGATTCAACAAACCATTTAAAGTCTCCAACCAATAATAGGTAAAGTATACGGGACACTTGGTCCTGTGTCAGCAGCTTGATTGCTTTTTTTGAGTATTTTCTTTTTTTGGGACACTTTTAAGGGATCTGATTCTCGCTGGGTTGGCAACTCTCTCTGGGCACGTAACTCTACAGTACTCTCAGCTCCCTACAAAATTGAGTGGTTGGAAACACAGAGGACCTATTAAGAACTTCTTGTTTAATAGAAAGAATTGAATATCTTATATTATTCTGTTCAATGTTAATAATAAGTTACAAAATTCATTTCAATTTAATAAGAATAATTGTTTAAATTTTCATTTCAATTTAATAAGAATAATTGTTTAAATTACCTTTTTTTAATCCAAATATTTGAGTCAATTTATGCATATTTTAATTAATCTCATAAGATCTATATCTCGATAAATTTCTTAACACAGAAACTTTGAACTTAAAAGGGAGCAGACGTTCAAATTTAATAACTTCACTACTAAATTATATTATTAAGATTTTATTTAAATTATTTTATTATCATCAATCACCAAAATATAGTAGCTCTTTTATTTGAAAGAAAAATTGTAATATTAAATAAATATTTATGATATCATAATAATTAAAGCATGAATTTATAATTATAGAAGAAATTTTCATTATTACTCCATCGGACAAAAGATAAATAAAATAAGGGAAAAGAAATATCGTGGTTGGAAAGTTTAAATCATTAGCATATCAATAGTCTCGTGGCTATTAGTTTTACGTAGACATTCTTTCTAAGTGGGTCACGTTTGGTATAAAGTTATCCGAGACCTAAGATTTTACCTTTTTTTCTCTTTTTTTAAATAAAATAAAATTCGACTTGCTTTTAATTTGTTTAAAGTTATCTTGACAACAGCATGTCAAGCAACTTATATACTCTATATATAAAATCACAAATCTTCTTAGATAAGTAAAATTTATAATATATTAAAAAATTATAATACGTGATGTGATAATTATTAAAGAAATAAAAAAATAAAACAAATTAGAGATCATTTAAAAAATAATTTTGAATATTAAAAATTTAGTTATAATGATCTATCCTAAAAAATTGATAAAAATTAATTAATAGGATAGTTGTACATATTCAATGTTATATTTATATACATATGGAGAGAGAGAGAGAGAGATTCTTTCATAATTTTGGCTTTATATTTTGTGTTTTTTTTTTTAATTATTTCTAAAAAAAATCATATCCTTATCTTAGATCTGAGAACTAGTACTAATCCAAAAACGTCGTAGTTTCTCTTTCACACAGGAAAAAAAAAAGCGAATGTACCAATATTTGCATCATTGAATCTAAGAGAAAGAAGGCTAATTCAACTCAAAATGATTTCTTACCTAACATGGGCAATCACTAAGATTACCAACATTTCCATCATTCTATAACGTCCTAGTCTCTCATTCACTCAAAGCCTTCTCAACCAACAACACCAATACATTTTTAATGGAAATAAAGTATTTTCTACCAAACATTTCTCAATTTCTTTATAGGTATTTCAAATGATTTTTTTAATTTCTAACAATATTTTTTTATTATTTTTGGAATAGACTATTATCCTAATCCCTAATATCATATTCTTACAAACCATTAAAATAAGAATGAAGTGATTCAAATTGTTACGTATATTCAAGTAGAAGTCATGTTACATTTACATAACTCTTTATACAAACTCATTTGAAAATACTTATATATCGGACCTAACCACTTATATTAAAAATACTTATATATGAAATCTAACCACTTATATTGAATCGTGTGTGTAAGTTAATTAATTTTCAGTATTTTTAATCCATCCGTGATAATATGTCATCATTTTATTGAATAAGTTTGTTAAGTTATTCAATCTTATTCTTTTTTTTTTTTTTAAAAGAATAGACATCTATTTAAATAGCATTAAATATTTGTTGGATTGGTTGGATTTGGTCCAACTCGACTCAACAGATGATCGGGTTTAAAAAATTTAACCTAGGTTTGATTATATTGATGAATAAATCCGTCTCAACTCAGTTGGGTTGAGTTAAATTAATACTTTTTTTTTTTTTTTAACTTTTCTCATTAATATTGTTGGATCAAGTCACATTAGGTTTTAAATAACCCAATCTCAATCTGCACCTGTTGGGTTATCAAATTCTAACCCTATTTTGGGTTATGAAAATTACACCCAACCTTTAGATATCTACGTACCCTTTATCATCTTTTTTTCGTAGACCACCCATGATCATCTGTTGTCATTTCATTATTAAAGCTCACAAAATCAATGAAATAACTTGTAAACTTGTCGTACATAAGCCTTTCTAAACTCATGTATATCATATCAATTTTTAATTAATATTATTATTTATTTTTTTAATCATATCATGTACGTTTAAATTTATAAAAAAATTGTATTCATTACAAAAATAATCCAAATTATAAAAGATTTTTAAAAATAATCATACTTTTATAAAATTTTAGTTTTTTTCGAATTCTCCAACTCTAGAGCCTCACTATCCAAAAGAATTGCTGAGCTATGGAACCGTTGAGCTTGATGAGCTAGAAAAGAAATTGAATATAGAGTTGTTACATTTATATGTTTTAAATTCTTTATAACTTTGGTTTTTTTTTTGGAAATTAAATTTTTTTAAGCATTAAATTATTCTTGATAAGGGATGTAAATTTGGTGGGAAAATTCTGGAACGAATAAAAAACATAACAGTAAGAGTTCAAACTGAGATTTTGAAGGAGAAGGAGCAGTAACTGCTTATATATTCAAGGCTGTCAAAGTAGATAAAATATGTTGAGCCTAGATCTGTCTTATTAGATTCTGTTGAAGCATATTTGCCCTCTTCATTCATCCACCTCTAACTGCAAAATACATCATTTTCTCTCTCTCTCTCTCTCTCTTTCATTATCTTCTTTTTGATCCAAACGTCTCCTAATTATTCATGTTTACTTTTTCCAAATTAATGTCTCGGGTTCCACACCCTGCAAAGTTCATATCTACCTTCATCTTCTTGTCTTTTATTCCCTGTTAGTTACTAGCCACTCCAAGTTGTCCAGCCAACATTACACTAACGTTTTCCATGAAACCTCTACTCTTTTCCCATTGAATCTTACACTTTTCCGTGTTTTACGCCATACCCAGATCTTGTTTTTCTGTTTTCTTTGTTGAGTTGCAGGGTGGAATCATTAGTGTAATGAAATGACAAACACCCACGTGCTGAAACTAGTTCTTGGACTAACTTCAGCAACTGTTTTCATCATTCTTGTACTCATCTTCCTCTTTTATCGCAAAAGAGTAAGGGAAGGTGTTGAAGGTGACTTGGAGAGGAATAGCAAGCGCGGGAATGGAGAGGAGGAGATGCAAAGAGAGGATCTTGTTACATTCCAGGGAGGGGTGGACCTGACAATCTGTGACATTCTTGATGCGCCTGGTGAGGTGATAGGTAAGTCAAATTATGGGACTTTGTACAAGGCGTTGTTGCAGAGGAGTTGCTCGGTGAGGTTGCTTAGGTTCCTGCGGCCTGTGTGTGCTGCTAGAGAAAAAGAGTTTGGTGATTTGATTGAGTTGTTGGGGAGCATTAGGCACCCCAATTTGGTACCTCTATTGGGATTTTATGCTGGGCCGAGAGGTGAGAAGCTTCTTGTCCATCCGTTTTATAAGCGTGGAAACTTGGCTGAGTTTATTAGGGGTGAGTTTCTTGGCCTTAGCTTGTTTCATTTTTTGTTTTGCTCCTGGGAAAATGGAGGAAGAAAGAAATTTTCAGATTTTCTTCTGAGAGCTAATGCTCAGATTCTATTTCTTCTTTTTTGCTTTCTTATTATTATTGTTTTTCTCAAAGTTCATTTATTTCCTCAACAACGTTCAAGAAATTTACTGATTCCTTATCTTGAACAATGCTTGAATTTATGGGTTCTGTTGTTTGTTTAAAAGACTATTAAAAAAAAAAAAAATTTTGAATAAGTCAGGGAAACAGTGTTGATCGTGACTAACATGAACCCAAAACAGTAACTTTAGAACATTTCATGGAGTTCCATGATTTTTCATTGATGTTCCATTTTGATTAAATGGATGCATATTTTGCTGTATCTAAGTTCTCTATGGCGTTCGATTGAGCACTCACTTATTCATTTTGGCTTCTTTCAACTTGCCCCAGTCATAAAGTTAACTAGAATTAAACCTTTCTCAATTTTTGTCTTTTAACTTCAAATTTCAGTTGTTATATCTAGCTGCCCTTTTTCTTTAATGACTGCTTGCGTCTTTCCTTCTTATCTTTTCTTACCAGGAGTTCATTACTTGGTTCAGATTGATTGTTTTTTTGACAAATTTGGATTTCTTCTTATGCCATATAGTCAGCTATATCTGGTTTCTTTGTTGCATAATTTACGGTGTCGGCAACTACTTTTGTCCTTTTCTCTTATCTTTCACATTTCCGAAACAATAACGATACTTGTTTACCTAGATGTTCTTCCATCTCTCAAATATTTTCCTTCAATTTATTTTTCAGTTACTAGATAAGTTAATCCACTTTCTCTACTGTAGTTTCTTAGCTGCAATAGATTAGATTTTGAACAAGCTTTGTTTCCAATGAGCAGGTGGAAATGACGAGTCTCACAAATGGACCATCATTTACAGGATCTCCATTGGTATAGCTGGAGGATTGGATCATCTGCACACAGGATTGCATAAGCCTATTATTCATGGAAACCTCAAGTCAAGGAATATATTCCTGGATCGCAATTATCAACCATATGTATCTGATTTTGGCCTATATCTTCTCCTGAATCCTACAGCTGGGCAGGAAATGCTTGAGGCTTCAGCGTCTCAGGGCTATAAAGCTCCTGAACTTATAAAAATGAAGGATGCAAGTGAAGAAACTGATATTTACAGTCTTGGGGTAATCATGCTTGAACTACTTTCAGGAAAGGAACCAATCAATGAGAATCCAACTCCTGATGAGGATTTTTATCTGCCAAATTTCATGAGAAATGCAGTTCTCGATCAAAGAATTGCAGATTTGTACCATCCAGACATGCTTCTAAGCAAAAACGGTGATCCTGAAAACCCAGTTACTGAAGAACGCATTATCAAATTCTTTCAACTTGCTATCGCTTGTTGTTCTCCTTCTCCTTCTCTTAGACCAAATATTAAACAAGTCCTTCAGAAGCTGGAAGAAATTGGAAAATAGGAACTTTGGCTTTTTGCTAAAATTGAAATGGGTTGGTGGTAGGTCATTAAGGTTGATTTCAGGCTGATTTTTGTATATTTCAATTTTCTAACATCAAAATGTTCGATAGTTGCAAAAATAGTGATGACAATGACATATGTGGGGAGAAGATAATTATCATTATTCTATTAAACCTAAAAAGTTAGTAATTTTTGAAGGTTGTAGAACAGGTTATGTTGACATTTATGGAGAAAGTTGGTTGCAGGGTATGCTTTTGTGGCAAAAGTTGCACCATTCGACCATCCGACTAGCCTAGAAGAATTGGTGATTGAATTTGTCGGATATTAGTATCAGCAACACAAGATGGTGGATCCAGTCTGGTCCCAGCATAAAATATGTAGAGGCATATATAAATTGTGAGAAAGGGCCAAAAACCAACAGTAGAAATGTTTGTTTCTCTTTGGACCTCAGCAGACTTCTGAAATCTTGAGAGATTTTGCTTGAACAATAGAGTAGAACATTTTGGCTCTGTGGAGACTTCAGTCTCCATCAGATTGGCAGTGACTTTGGAATGATGCTGGTGTTTTCATTCCCTACAGCAACAGGTAAGTGACCTTGGTTCATTTTCTTACCCATTTCTTGGATTAATGTAGCATTGTTATTTTGATGGTTTGCTTAACGATCAACCTCCAGATTCGTTCTGATTATCAAAATCTTCGCAACTTTTTAAGTTTATATTTAACCAATACATACTGTATGTCATGTCAAATGCTCTCTGCATAACATTCTTATGTTCTCTCTTTCAACTTTGTTTCTGTCTATCCAGCATTCCATTGTCTGCCTTCAAATGTTTAGCTGGCATGCAGAGTTAGTGGCCAGTGGGCCAGAGTTGGAGAATACAATATCTTGTTGAGATGTGAAAGGGTTTACTTGAATTTTATATCACAAGTTAAGATTGGCACTTTATGATGCTTTCCGCACTTAATTGTCCAACGGCATAGGACCACTGTTCATCAATTTTCCCTTTTATTCTTTTGGTTGATCAGTGACAGAATCTCTAATCTCTTCATCCATAAATCAATGCACTAATTCGTTGTCATCTTGACAGACATTAATAATAGAAAATTTGAAATGTTATCTCAAAAAGATTTTTGCCTGCACAAAATATCCTCCTCTCTTTAGTCTAATGGAAATTTTGAAATTTTGAAATCAATGAATTGAAAATGGTTTTTTGCAGTGTTATTATGGGTCTCAAATACAGGGATATATATGTATATATATATAGTCTATTTCCACATGCATCCTGCACATTCCAGTTAGATTATATAATCAATTAATTGGCTTCAAATTTAATTACTCAGCAACAGCATCATCTGTTAAATGAGGATGATCATCATGGCTCGTGAAATATCTCTTTCCAGTATTTAGTAGAAATGGTCAACCAATGGCAATGTATTAAGTATTTTCATAGTCATCCATCTTTATATAATGCCCATGTAATGCAACCAACTGATAAAGACTCAAAATAAAGATTTCAATTTGACTGTAGGTAGAAATTGGGTTTTTGGTCACCAATTGAATTTCAACCAAAAAGATAAGAGAACAGAAGCATCAGTAAATAAAATTAAATAGAACTGTTGTTTCATACCTACTATAGTTGACGTTAGCCCCTAGATGGATAGTAAAGTACAATTGTATTTGTGTTAGTGGGGCTTCAGCTGGCAAAAGGTCAATATAGAGATCTTTGCTGGACCTGAATAATTAATATTAACAGGAAATATTTCTATATGTTTAAACATGAATCTGACTTTACAGTTTTACAATGCTCAGCTCAAGGTACAAATTAAAGTTTACTTTTGTTATAGTACATGCGGTGGGTGGGGAAATGACTCTTTGCTCTTTCATGTGTCACAACAGTGCCAACAAAGCGGATGGGCTCATCTGGAACCGAACTGGTAACTGGAATGAGCCTGGATAATCCTATTGGGTTCACTAATGCAATTCATAGTTGTGATTAGCTCCTCTTTGTATTTCAGTTGGGCAAAGAAAATAATGAATTCAATAATAGCAGTAAATAACCATAAGAATAAAAAGGTAAAGATGGTGAAGAATTGAATTTTATTTTAATTGAAAGGAGTGAGGAGTTTTTCAGGATTCGAATATCAAACGATTTGATCAAATAGGTTCTGAAACCATGTTAATAATATATGATCTCAACCACTCAAGTAAAAGAAAAGAAACTGAGCTTTACAGATTTTGATGTATAAAGAAAGATACAAGTAAAAGGCATTTACAAAAGATAATCAGAGGGGATTCTAGGGCAAAAAAGGGGAAGAGCAACCATAAAATCTGCTATGAATCACCAAAGAAAACCCCTTTCCCTATACAAAGTCTCAAACTGAGTATTGACAACAAAAAGGGCACTATCCCGTACAGCTAAAAGAAAAGCCTTCCAGAACTGCAGTCTTAAGATTCGAGTCCTTCCCAAATTAGATGAACCAAAAAAGAGATAAAATTATATATCTTCAAACATCTTTAACAGGGAGGGTAACATAGAAGCATAAATCGAATTTTATGCCATGAGCAATTAACTTCTTTCTCTAATTTTCATTAAAAAACACGGTGTTTCTTTCTTGCTGAATCACTCAAAAATAGCATAGGCAACATATTTCGATGGAACAATGTTCTTCTAAACACTGCACATCATTTTTGTATTTTTGCAACCTGTTCAAGACCAGAAGCAAGTCAATTCAGAACATGAAACGAGAAGGAAAAAACCAAAATTAGAATGATATGTGAAGTGTAAAGCCCATGTCTTCAATATGGCCCAAACCGGCACCTAATACAGTTTCCTAAGAGTGTAACAGAAGGCCATGGCTTAAAGTGAAGTGAATGCCTGTGTGTGCATCGGAGGGAGGCTGGGAATGAGAAATCACCATAGCTTAAAGTGAAGTAAGTTTTAACCTAAGAATGTTTCATCTAACTATATAGAATTATTAATTGTTAAAGCTAAAAAGGAAAAAAATCACACCATTTGAAGTTTGTGCAAAACAACTTCATTACTGCTACCAACATGTTTATCAAGCATTACATATTAATTGTACAGATGGTGAAAGATTAGGGCATGATTCTACTTCTACTTTGTTATGCAATTCAAAGTTAATAAAATTGAGATTTTGAAGATGATTACATATACTTAAAACCATGTCAAGAAACAAATCTCAAAATCTTAAAATTAATATATAAGAAACGATAATATAGCAATTTCCTGCTAAATTCTTAAAGAGGTAACCTGCTTGATATTTCTACATTATGACTTGCAATCGAAGGAACTGAGCAACTTGACTTGAAACTTGCAAGCCATAGAACTAAGCAAATTTTAAAGCAAACTCGTCTTTGTATTTGAACTATATAGAATCTGGTCAACTACAAGAATTAATCATAATATTCAAACTATTATCTAAACATTTTTATAATTCTTCATCATCACTATCATACATTCTGAAATTCAAGATCTGAAATCACGAGAATAGGATAGCAAACACATAGGGACCTAGACTGACCTTCAAGTCTTCAACAGGAACATCATCAAACACAGGACTCTCAGTGGGTTGAAAAGCCCCACATGGAGGTATATCTTTAACAACATGGCTGTTTTTTTTTCTTGCCAAATCACCCAAAAGTAGCGAAGCCAACACATTTCTATGGAACAACTTCTCTTCCTCAACACAACACATCATTTTTGTCTTTTTTTGCAACCTATTCAAGACCAGAAACAAGTCTTTTCAGGACATGAACTGAGAAGGAAAAATGCAAAATTAGAATAATATGTTAAGTGTAACAAAAGGCCATGGCTTCAACATAATAAATACTTGTCAAATATAAATTTTTTCTTCAAGAGTGTAACAGAAGGCCATGGCTTAAAGTGAAGTGAGTGCCTGTGTGTGCATGAGAGAGGGGCTGGGAAAGAGAATTCACCATTGCTTAAAGTGAAGTAAGTTTAATCTAAGAATGTTTCATCTACCTATATATAGAATTAGTCAATGCTAAAACTAGAAAAGATAAAAATCATACCATTTGAAGTTTGTGCAAAGCAGCATCTTCATGTGCTTGATAACCATCCCCCACCAAATTATTAATGTGATCACCAAACACAGGCTTCCGGGAACTTGCAATCATTACAGCTGGTCGAAGAAGTAAAACTAACAGAGGATTTGAAAGCCTACCACAAACACTTCCCGCAGAAGCAACCTAGAAAAATAATGAAAAGCATCAGTAACAAGAAAGTCTCAATCTGGCATATAGAAATTAATAATTTAATACTATCATAACAAACTCACCATTGCATCTTTAGTAGCCATTGCAACAAGTGCAGAACCTTTTTCTTTGAACTCCTTATGACAATATCTTCGACCTCTCCAAAACTTGAGAATAACTTTTTCAACCCTAATGCAGTCTAATCATCACCAACCTTTTCCCACGAAACCTTGAGGACCTTTTATTATCCAAGGAAGTACCAATACCACCAACCCCGGTCTGTTTATTTGAATGCACACATAGCCTGTATTCTTGCAATCTCCGCTTTAAGTTGCCTTACAATCCTCTCCTCTTCACGTGGAGCTTTCACAGCAAGGTCAGAAGCAAAGTAGCCCTTTTCCTTTCAAGATCCGAAATCATTTTTGTCTCTTCCTCATTCTGTTGCAGTTGTTGCCGCTCCTTCTCATGCTTAATCTTGATAAGATCATCAAATAATTTTCGTACTTTTTCATCCTTTAAGATTTCGCAAGATGGCTTTAGCTTTTGAAAATTAGCAAGTGCATTCAAGTCATCTGGATGTTTATCCGGATGCAATTCCAACGCCTTCGATTTCTAAGCTTTTGATATATTCTTTTTCTGTGAGTTTAGCCCCTTCTTCACCACCAAGCAAGCCCAGAACCTTATAATGATCAACCTCTAAATCCATAATTAATAACACCTGCAATTAACAAAATGAAAAACCCAACCCCAAGTGCAAGCAATGGATGGCATGAACCATCCTCATTCACTAACATGACTTCCGTTGCTTGGTTCAGATCCCTTGGACCACCACTTGGAACATATATACGTCTCACATAACCCTCAGCTTAAGAATTAGTTGAACAAAGAAAGAGCAAGGAGTTTTTTTATGGAAAAAAAAAATTCTGTTAACTAATACTAAAACAAAAGTTGCGGAAGGCAGAAAGGTTAGGAATGCTATAAATATTTTGCAAAAACGGAAGAGGGCGTCGGAAGTTTTAGATGAAGGGTAACAACACTAAGTCTTGATGCTTGACGTAAATACAATTCCATCTTAAGCTTTTAAAAATATAAAACAATACCCTATCTTTTATTTTAAATAGATATAAGTAGAAACATTAGTTATAACACCCTCTAGTGAGTTATAATTCAACGGCAAACTTTAAAGCAAAGGACACCCGTTTCACAACTAATTTAGGCAATTTTAAAGCAAAACTGCAGTTATTATTGGCTATAAACTAACCGGTCAATTATTAAACATAATCTAACGCCAAGCAAGGCTCTCAAGATATTGAAGAGCATCAACCCATCCGAATTCTAACGCACCCATGCAAGGAACTTGAACTTGCAAGCCATGCAAGGAACTAAGCAATTTTTAAAGTAAAACCGTCTTTGTATTTGAACTATATATATATGGGTCAGGCTATTGGTGTAACATCCCAAATCTAATATGTTCTAAATTTCGATCGACAAAACTATACCAAAATATAACTCTAATAAATCAAT
>JANKKB010002855.1:12268-26657 GCA_026225775.1 Bursera palmeri
GATTAAACAAGATGAAGGGTGGGTAGTTGGTGTCTAAAATTAAGTCAAAAAATTAAGTTCCAATAGCCTGACCCTATATATATATATATATATATATATGAACCAATCAACTAGAAGAAGTCAACCTTTATTCAAACTTATTTAAAATTTATAATTATTCATCATCACGATCATACATTCGGAAATTCAAGATCTGTCACAAGAAAAATACCTAGGGACCTAGACTGACCTTCAACAGAAACATCATGACCATCAAACACAGGCAAGACTCTCAATGTGTTGAAAAGGCCTAAACATTCTGAACTCTGATGGATCAGCATCCCGTGGAGGTTCATAATTATCTTCACTTTTTGGAGCAAAATCATGAATCTTCTTGAAAGCCTTGTCCTTGAAATTGTAACGTATTGCCTTGTCAGGAATGTGCAGCACCAAATATGAGTCCTCATCATTCTCTTCCCTTACAACACAGAGTGCTGAAAAGTTGTAGTTGTAGGTACTTGTCAAACTCCCAACCATCTCAGGAAATGCTTCTATCAGTGCGAAAGCATCAACACGATACTTCACGAACCACCCGGAGTAATCTTTCTCCATTTCATAGACATCAATTAGAGCAAGGCGGGGCATACAATTTTCAATAAGATGCAAATGGCCTCCAGACTCTCTGAAGTTGGTTTGGAGAAACCTAAGTCACATCCATCAGGCCGAGGTGGTATTGGCATTTTTCTTACTTTCACTTCATCGATGTTGAAGTATGAGGATGTGTCCGTGAAATCGATCCAATTAATGGCACCATTCCAGAACACACCGTTCCCGAAACCTGCAATAGATGGATCAATGGAAGTACATTCGGATAATCTCCATGTGCCAGTTTTTGATGAGTAAATCTCCATCTGATGATTGATAAACTCTAAATCTTTCAGTAATAGAACCTTGTAATGTGTTGATTTTGAAGGATCGAATGCCAAGTTAATACCACCAAAATAGACCCCAGTACAAAGGGGGAGTTCAGGAAGAGTTTTGTACTGTTGTGTTGTGGGATTGAGAACAAAATAGTTGCGGTTCGAAGCATTTGCTTGCTGACAACTGCATAATAATAGACCATTGCAAGATTGAAGGATTCTGATCCTTGATTGGCCGTCTCCAAAGGTGAGAGAAGCAGGAGCAGCATTGGAACTAAGATTGATGAACTCGTATCTGGCCGGTTCGTCAAAGTGGTCAAGATAAGGCACAAAAAGGCCAGTGATGGGTCTTGGGACAAGGCTTAGGCGGAGGGAGAAGTTAGGATTAGAGATAAGGTGCAGCCAGTGTTTAGACACGGATTTGAATTTTAGCAGGGATCTGACTGGAAGACGAATAAGTATTTCCATTAGAAGGTCATCATTGTTGGCTATTGCTTCAGCAGATGATGATTTGTGGTTGTGGGAAGAAGAGGAGTTGGTGATAGTTATTTGTGAATTTGTTTGGCTTCTTTCAGTAGAGAGCATGGTGGTGGAGAATATGGTGAGTCAATGCACAGAAGGTTTTATGATTGGTCTTGTTGAGGAGAAAATGGAAATATACTTATAGGTTTTCATCTAGATGTGTCAAACTAATTGGAAGTTTGGGCAGCAAGTAAGTGCATAGAAGAAACCAAAGCTAAGTCAGTTTAATATGATTCTTTAAACTTTGTTTATTTATGTAAAGCCCGCTGATCCTCCTTTTCAAACCCTCAAGTAAGCTGTCAAGGTTCCTTATTCAGTTTTCCAATCAATCTGGGCGGTCAACTATAACCAACACAATAGAGTATTGACCAATCTTCAGGACAAAATTCATATTTTGTTAGAAAGATGAAAGAAAAAAGACAAAATGAACAGTAAAAGAATAAGAAACCAATAACAATAGAGAGAAGCAAATGCCTCTGATATATGTATTCAATTCTCAGATTAAAAGACATAATGGGAAAGGAAAAGTGTGTATTGTGATAAGTATAGCAGGAGTTGGTTATATGGGTTAATGATATGTGTTGTCATATTTAAAGGTTAGTAGACCGGAGGCTGTCTCAAGTTCTCCGTTCTTGTACAAAAAATGAGCTTTCGCTTGAAAAATTTAGACAGTCCGGTTAGAAAAGATTTTCCCAGGATTACAGGACAATATTTTGCTAATTATTCCCGACGAAGCAATAGCAAATATTTAGAGATTTGCAGTTACAGGCTAGTGAAGAATTACATGGAATAAATTTTAAGATCAACACAGCAATGTCCTGCAAAATTCTTAAAGGAGAGATTGTTGTTACATGGAGCTGTCACCAAGTCTTCTTCATAGTAAACCCTATGGTAGGAGTTGGAGATACAAATAGCATGGCCTTGTTTCTTTATTTTATCTTAAGTTTTTATCACCCAACTTGTCAGATGTATAAGCTAAGCCTCCCAGATCTCATATTTATAAGCTTTTGGCTCAATTAGTCGGATATTCATTTATTCCATTCAATTATTTTAGGATAGTCCAATTATCATGAAATCTGCATAAGCCTTGTGGAAAAATCCCTTCCAGAAGCCTGCTTGATATTTCTTCAGTTGGACTTGCAAGCCCCAGTTAAGTTGGTTACCCAGAAGTTCCAAGCAGCCAAGGAACCAAGTAATTTTAAAGCAAGTACTTAATTGTATTTGGAACTATAAAGTGGTCAACTAGAAGAAGTGAATCATAATTTTAGACTCATCTTTTAACATTTATAATTATTTATCATCACGATCATACATGTTGAAATACAAGATCTAAAATCACAAGAAGAAGAAGAATCACAAATTGCATAGTGGCCTAAACTAATCCCTCAACGGAAACATCATCTAACACAAGCAAGACTCTCAATGTGTTGAAAAGCCTTGTACTTAATAAAATCTAACGCATATTCATGCGGAGGTTCATCTCCAAATGCTGATGTAAAAACTCTTGGGGCAAGATCATGAATCTTCTTGAAAGTCTTATCCTTGAAACTGTAACGAATTACCTTTTTAGGTATAGTCACCACCAAATATGAGTCCTCATCATCCTCTCCCCTTACAACATATAGGGTTGAAAATTTATAGTAACTTGTGTCCCCTGGATCAAGATGGCTCCAAACCATATCAGGAAATGCATCTACAACTGCACGAAGATCGACATAGTACTTCACAAACCACCCGGAATAGTCTTTCTCCATTTCATAGACATAAAACAGAGCAGTGCAGGGACTATAGTTCTCAATAAGATGCAAATGACCTTGAGACTCTCCGAAGTACCCGAACCTCCTTTCGTTCCATCCATCAGGCAGAGGTGGCATTGGCATTTCTCTGACTTTCTCTTCATCGATATTGAAATATAAGGATTTGTTCCAAGAGTTAATCCAATGAATGGCACCATTCCAGAACACGCAGTCCCAATAATAAATATGAAAAGGAACAATAAAAGTGCATTCAGATTGTCTCCAGGTCCTAGTTTTTGATGAGTAAATCTCTATCTGATAACTGTCATCATGATCCAAATCTTTCACATAAATAACCTCATAATGTGGTGATTTTGAAGGATCAAAAGCTAAGTTTACACCAGCACAATACACTCCAGTATCAATAGGGAGTGGAGGAAGAGAAGTTTTTTGATGTGTTGTGGGGTTGTAAACAAAATAATCGAAAGAGCTATTGGGATTCGAAGCATTTACCTGCTTACGACTGCATAATAATAGGCCATTGCATGATTGCAGGATATTGATCTTTGATGGACTGTTTCCAAAAGTAAGATATTCAAAGGGAGAAGGAATTGAGCTAAGTTTGATGAATTCGTATCCTGGTTTGTATACAAGAGGCAGAAATAGGCCAGTGATGGGTTTGGGAACTAGTCTTAGGTTGAGGTAGAAGTTAGGATTGCAGATCAGGGATAGCCAGTTTTTGGATACAGATTTGAATTTCAGCAGGGATTTGACTGGAAGATGAATAAGGATTTCCAATAGAAGGTCATCATTGTTGGCTATTGCTTCAGCGGATGATGATGCTTGGTAGTGGGAAGAAGAGGAGGAGGTGATAGTTCTATCTGAGTTTGTTTGGGTGCTTCCAGGGGAGAGCATGGTGAGACAATTGAGGGTAGCTTCTATGCTTGGAGTTGTTTACAGGAGAAATGGAGATGTTCTTCTAAAATATTCTTCATCCGGGCGTGTCAAACTAAAAGGATGTTTGGGCAGCAAGTACGTGAACACAACACGCCAAAGCGAGGCAATTTTATACGATTCTTTAAATTTGTTTATCTATATAAAACTGATCAGTGTTCCTATTCAAAGCACATTATGAGCTGTCATGACTCCACGTCTTCCAATCAATTCGGGTCAACTTCAGGATGCTGAAATATGCAGTAACACCAAATGCCAAGAAAAATTTGATGACCTCTTATTTGAAAAAAAAAATGTTGAGTTGAGAACTTTGCAGATGGCATTGGTATCTTTTGTTAGTCTCTTTTTCAACATTCATTAAACTTTGCTTGAAATGGGGATTCAAAAAATATTCGGGATCGCAAGGGCAATATTCTACAAATCTTCCCTCTGCTCTGCTATATAAGTAAAGATGCATCCCTCATGACTCGCACCTTTTCAACAAAAGCCAGGAAGCAATAACCATAAGGCTGATATGTTTTCTTACCCATGTTTCTTTCTTAGTAAGTATAAGTGAGATCAAATAAATACTAAGATGAACAGAGCAATGCTCTGCAAACTTCTTAAAGAAAACCTGCTTGATCCCACTTAAGCTGGACTCACCAGCCAAGGAACTAAGCAATTTTAAAGCAAACGTGCTTTATAATTGGACTAGTGTCCATTCAACTGTAAAAGTGAATCACAATTCAAATAGATTTGGTCATTGATAATTATTGATCATTACTAACATAAATGTAAAAATTCAAGATCTGAAATTACAACAGGAAGAATTAGCAAAACTAAAATTTATTAATGGCCTAAACTAGTTCTTGAACAGAAATCATGAACACAAGCAAGATTCTCAATGTATTGAAAAGAATTAAGCCATAAATATTCTAATTTACTTTTATGCCGAATCCGGGAACCAACTGGAGTTGAATTATGAAGGCTCGTGAAAGTTCTTTTCTTGAGGTTGTAACGTATTACTTTCCCACTGAAGTGCAGCACAATATAGGAGTCGTCATCATTCTCTTCCCTTACAAGAGAAAGTACTGAGAACCAATCAACCATCTCAGGAAATACTCTTGCAACTCCACCAACATCAACCTGGAATTTCATGACCCACCTGGAATAGTCTTTCTCCATTTCAAACACATTAATTTCATACATTTCATAACTTTCCATGAGAAGTAAATGGCCTCGAGACTCGCCCAAGTATCTAAACATCCTGTCCTCGTACTCCAATCCATCAGGAATCGGAGGCTTTGGCATTTCTAAAAGTTTCTCTTCATCCACGTTGAAATAAAAGGGATTGCTCCAAGCACAAAGCCAGTGAAGGGAACCGTTCCAGAATTCACCCTCCACTAAACTTGCATCAAATGGTACAACAAAAGTACATTGAGATTGTCTCCATGTTCCAGTTTTTGATGAATAAATCTCTACCTGATAACGGATATCTTCTAAAGAAGCAAAAATGCTCGTTATACAAATCGCTTTGTAATGAATTGACTTTGAAGGATCAAATGCTAAGAAAACATAACTTCTACGTTCTCCAGGATTAGCAGGGACTTTATGAATTATAGTGTGTTGCTCGGTAGCGGGATTGTATACATAATAGTTCTTGAAACGGTTAAGAAGCTTGCGGCTAGAGGGCTCATCTGTCAGACTCCAGCATAATAAAAGACCATTGCAAGATTGCAGCACATAGATGGGCGATGAATGTGAACTGAAACTAAGCAATTTAAACGGAGGCGGAGAGGGGCTAGAATTGAGATTGATGAACGCGTATTCTCGACTAAGACGCTGAACCAAGATGCCAGAGATGGGCTTAGGGATGAGGTTCAGGCGTTGGGAGAAGTAAGAACTGGAGATTAGGGACTGCCAACGTTTCGATACTGTTTTGAACCTCAGCAAGGATCTGATGGGGAGAAGATGAAGAATTTCAATTAGAAGATCGTCATTATTTGCAATGGCTTCGGCTGATGATGAAGCTCGGTGTGAGTTTTTTTTTATGGCCATCGTGGTGGGTTTCAGGATTGGGGTGAGAGCACTCAATGTAGCTTTTAAGGCCTATTTATGTTCGGCAGGTTCTCCTTCTTATAGGAGACAGCGTAAGAATTTGAATATTGTTTGTTTTCCTATGTTTATAAGGAATGATTTTCTTATACTTTTTTTTAATTGGTTTGATTAGGATTTGGTTTCCTTTTCTAGTAACTTATTTCCTTATTTTCTCTGGATTATTATCGATATTGAATAGAGAATTTTTTTTTCTTTTCTTGCTGTCCTAGTTTCTTCATATTTTTCCTATATTTTTCAGGTCAACTATAACAACACAGCGTATACGAGAGACAGTCCATAGTAGCATAGGCTAGCCCTAGAGGCAAGTTCAGCAGCCCCATTTTTTTAATACAGATTTTGACATAAATTATAATTCACTAAATGAAAATTGATTTACATAAAATTAACTGTATAATAAATTGAAATAATATTTAGCAGGCTTATAAAGATGTGTGCATCATCTCATTTGAATCCACGTAATTTACATATAAAGCATGGGTTCGTATATGTTTAATGTTATATAATATATCAGCTTTATATAAATATTATGGATTTTTAACCTCACATAACTTAAAGACACAAAAATGATATCTCTTTCTAAGCAAAAATCTTTATTCTTAGTGAAGTTTTAGTCTTTTAACGGAAAATCAAGAGGTAGAGAGAAGAGAATGAGAAAGTGAGAGAGGATATTAAATATTCGAGAGATAATTTATGAGAGATAATAAGGACCAGTTTGGGATTGTTATTTCTTTATAAATAAGCAGCTTCTACTTTATTAGATAAATAAACGGCTTAAAATAAGTTGGAGGTATTTNGATAAATAATTTTTAAAAACTATTTTTCTTTTTCTAAATGCAGAATAAAACTGTTTAAAATTACGGTTGTTTTTGCTTTTATTATGTATAAATTATTAAAATAGACATATGTATTATATATTTATAATATTTAATTATTAATATTTTATAATAAAATTTTTTTGAATCATTTCTAATAATTTCTATACAAATAATTCATAATTTTATATAAATAATAACATTTATAATATTTNTAAAAACTTAATTAAAGGAAGAATATATGTATACCCATTCAAAGTTCAACTTATTTTTTAATTTAATTTAATACCAAAAAATTAATTTAAAATTAATTTTATAATTTCAAAATAAACATATCTGTATAAAACAATTTAAAACTTATAAAAGCATATTAAATAAATTCATGTAAAATAAAATAAATTTATAATTAGAATATATATTTTTTAAATTTAATAAATATTAATTGTAAAAGGTCATGTAATATGATATGTGAACAATATAATAAAAAATAATTAATTCACTCATCCATAGAAAAAGAATACAATTTTGTAGGTTGCAAAATAAATTTGTGTTTTTAATTTTTTTATAAAAAAATTATGATTTTTTATATTTAAGGAACTTTTAAAATATTTTTTAAATAAAAGAAGCAATCCTAAGTCGACCCTACAAATAATTTATTGGAAGTGATATCATTAATATCTACTTACTTATTTTAAATGGAACTTGTCACATGGACACTAATCCTCGAAATCGTAACGTGTTGCTTTACTAGGTAAATGCAGCAACAAATATGAGTTCTCATCATTCTCTTCCCTTACGACACATAGTATCAGTCTATCAGAAACCTATAATAGTACAAGTCATCTGGATCAAGATCGCTTCGAACCATTTCAGGGAAAGCATTTGCAACATGACGGAGATCAACGCGATACTTGACAAACCAACCAGAGTAGTCACTCTTTATTTCATGAACGTCAAATAGAGCAGCACACGGACCATAAATTTCAATAAGATGTAAATGGCCTCCAGACTCACCAAAGTACCTGCATCTCCTCCCATCCCATTCATCAGGAATAGGAGGTATTGGCAGTTCTTCCACTCTCTCTTCATCGACCTTGAAGTACAGAGAAGTGCTAGAAGAACTGACCCAATGAATGGCGCCTTTCCAGAACACTCCATCTCTGAAATTTGTATTAACTGGTGCACTAAAAGTTTCTCCGGATAGTCTCCAGGGCCCGGTTTTTGATGAGTAAATCTCCATCTGGTCTCCAACTCGCGAGGAATCACAAGTTCTTACGCAAATGACTTTGTAAAGAGGTGATTTTGAATGATCAAATGCTAAGTTAACTCCAAAAATTGACCTGGAAACTCCACTTTTGGCAGAGATTCGTGGAAGTGTACTGTATTGCTTGGTACTGGGATTGTAAACGTAATAGTTGCAGGGCTCCCTCCCTCGGAAACTGCTGCATAACAATAGACCATTACAAGATTGGAGGATATTGATCCCTGATGGATCGTTAACAAAAGTGAGAGACTCGAAGGGCGCACGATAGGGATAGAAGTTAAGATTGATGGAGTCATATTGAGGATTTTTAAGGCCTATTACAGAACGACGCGAGAAGAGGCCGGAGATGGGTCTAGGGATGAGGTTAAGGCGGAGGGAAGTTGGGGTTTGAGATGAGGGACAGCCAATGTTTGGATACAGATTTGAATTTGAGTAAGGATTTGATTGGGAGGCAAATAAGTATTTCAGACAAAAGTTCATCATTGTTTGCAATTGTTTCGGCTGATGCTGATGGTGTTTGGTGATAGTAAGAAGAGGAGGAGGTGGTGATAGTTATGCTTGAGTATGTTTTGGTTCTTTTGGTGGAGAACATGGTGAGACAATTCAGATTAGATTTTATGCTTTAGTTTTGCTTGGCTTTCCTTTCAGGAGAAATGTAAATATATTTGTAGGCTCTTGTTCTGTGTTGTCAAACTAATACAAAGCTGGTCTAGTAAGCCAGTTGGAGGAGATTCTAAGGTACGCTAAAGCCCCTTGTTAGCAAATGTGTGTCATTAAAGCTTTTTAATTTATATATATATATATATATCTAAAAGCTAAATAGTCATTCCTAGACCAACCCTTTTTGAGCTGTCAAGATGCTGTTGTGCCCTAAAGTCAACTCTCCAACTCTCGGTCAACCATTTATATAAAAAAACCATAGCGTATTGAGCAATCTTAAGACTATCAAATGATTTATTTTAAATTGTCATGAGGTTGACTTTCTCATCAAGAATGGTTCCAAATTTTGTTGTCAAAGATTTCAAAAGAGAGCAAGGTGAGTGGAGAAGGGAAAAACTAACATCTACATAATGACTGCAAAAAGTATCAACTTTATAGGTCACCTCACACAAGGATAAAGACTTGTCATGTGATGAAAGTGCGAAAAATGATCTATATAATTATAGGTAAAATAATCATATAATGTTACACTTTGTCCAAAATCACATTATTAAATTCGAGTATACAAGATGAATGATTGACATAAATATGATCATAAACCAATAAATCAATACATAATATTTTATAATATTTGATATAAACTAGTATTTAGTTTATCATATGAATAATAGAATGATTATACTAGTTCACCAAATGCGATAAATAAAGTTTGGTGTCATTCATTCCAAGACTGATTTGGTGCATGGTTCAAAAATACTGATGAATAATAATTGGTGGTCTGTAGTTGGCTATATTTCTAATACCAATCCATCCATGATGTCAATGAGCAGTAGCAATAACAATGAGAAGCAAGATATGAAGAACATTGCCAAAGTAATGAACTCAGATAAACCAACCAACAAGCAAATCAATCAAACTGTTTTAAAGTTTTTGTAACAATGCCTGAAGACGAGTGCTTCAGACTATTACTTATTCTAGACTTCTTGTACCAATGCCTAACGGCAATTGGGAATACTTTGTTTTTAAGAGAAACAAGAACACAAACTTGAAAGGTTTCAGCACACCAACACACCAAACACAACCATAAGATAAGGACCCGTAGGGTCTGATCGTTCTGTTTTCCATGAATCTGACACATCTCATGTCAGAAATATTTCTTAAGGACCAGCCTGTCCGAAAGAAATCATATATAGATATATTCTCAGCTAAGTGCGAGCGAGGCTTCAGAGGGTCCAATATCGTGCACGTGTAAGCTCCAGCCATAGAGAACAATGGTATTTGCAGGAAGGGAGTAAGCGGAAGCTCATGGAAGAGTCTCATCGGTAACGCTATGGATAAGAAAAACACAGTGGAATTGAAGGTAATGAACAACTTGTTTGAATATGAACACAGATTTTGGCTCGAGCTGTATTTGTAGTCGTATCCTCCTGTACTCTTTAAGGCTGTATGGAAGGCTATTATTGCCAACAATGAAAAGATGAGTAACAAAAGATGATAAACATTGCGTTGTGACTCATTTTTTATTTCCATGGACCAGGAGTTCTTTCGATATGATGGCGGCTGCCACCATTGAATTGGCTTCCAAACTATATCTTTGGTTCTCACGGCTAACAGACTTGCCGCAGGGTTCACAGTTTTCGTCCGAACGAAACCAACAGCGCCTGTGGCATTCTCTGTTCTGGAGTTGTTGGCAGTATAGTCCAGCCAAAAATTTGTAGTCTGCGTCACACAAAAAAGAGCATAGACGCTATGGAAAAAGATTATCTTAGCTTAGCAAAACATTAAATGACAAAAAAATAAGCAAAAGAATTGGCCACAAGACAATAAAAACTAACTGAAGAACGTTAACATTTGAAGATTCTTATTCCAGTTTCCAGTTGAACACCTGCTCAATTGGATTTGAGAAGTTTCCTTGGTTATCTCATCAATTAGAATAAACTATCATCACTCTGTACACCCACTGACTGATGGAAAATTGTGGTTGGTATGGTTTTCTTCTTTTTCTTTATCGTTAGTCTTATTTCAACAGTCTTGACATATTCTATCTTCCTAAGATAATTACGAAGTCTCTAGTTGTTTCTCACTTGGTTAGATGTCCAAAAAACAGGACAGAAACAGCGCTTAGTGCTAAATTGGAACTTAGATATAAATGCAAGGATCAAATGGAAACTAACCCCATCAAGCGGAGCATTGGCGGGCTTGACATCACTACAAATAACGTGCTTGTTTGAGGTGTCAAGCAGAATATTGTCGGGTTTCAGATCACTATAAATAACTTGCTTGTTTTTAGATAACTACCTCATCAACTGGGAATCCAACAGTGTGTTTGGTTGATGGCTTGATTGTGACCTCTGTAACAGGGTCAGCAGTTGTAAATTCCTCTTCACCTTCACTGCTCAGTCCACCATTCTCATATGCATCCGTTTATTACCAGCAAAACACATAGACGAACCGAAATGAAATCGTCAAGCGAGAAAGCCATCAACAATGACACATTTCAAAGGCAAAGAATGAAAGGAATCATGAAGATCTTGCAATAGTTTAGCTATAAAAAGTCAAGAAAGGAACGTGAGAACCATGGAGACTATAGATGATCAAGCAATAAAGAGATTTCAGAGATCATCAATGAACTGCACAAATAATAACAGATTGCAACCGTTAATGATCAAGTAGTTAAAAAAAGAAAAGTAATAAGTCATACTTGAAAAGCGTTTCTCTAGACTTGGATGTGCCTGTGAAGAGTAACATGCTCTTGGTCTTTTCTGTCGGGAAAAGACTAATCATCCTATTGAGAGCAAGTTTCCGCCATAGGACATTGTTGACCATCTTGAAAAACCAAAAGCCACCTTGAATTTAGACCAAGCACACAAAGAGATAATTATCTTCTGAATAATTGATTCATATAATTATCTATAAAGCGTCATGTACCTGTTGAAGATAAAACTTATGACAAAGAGCTTGCAATAGATGCGAATAAAGATTGTATGCCAGGCTGAGTTTCCTCTTCCAAATGGCTTTCTCCAAGAAATGAATCCTCCACCTCAAGAACTCGGTGAGCTTCTTAACATCCGCAAAAGTATTCTGATACATCTCCTTGCTTGGGAATCCACCAAACGAATAGTGGTACACGGCATGCTTTGCTTTAGTAAAATTAATATGGCAGTTCTAGTAATAATCTATGTGCATACATGGCAACTTTAGTATTTGCTTCTCCGAGTCATTGAATCTGGGAGCTCTGCTAATAAAATTTTTTTAATTTCAATTACATATATTACAAAAGTTGTTCAAAGTAACAAATTTTCGCTGCTTGTAAGCACCTCTCTAAAATTAATATTGTCGAACAGTGCAATACTCAACTTTGCAGGTACATAGCCGATGAACTTGACCTTCTTTCTTAGCTCTTGTAGTTTGGGATAAATGTCATCCTTTTGTACATGTTCGATTAGAGGCTTAAATATTTGTTGAAAAAAGCTTAAATATTAATGTTGAACCCACACCTACAAGCTTAACCTTTTAGGAAAGTGGCAAACATAACATAGTATCAAAGCAAAGATCCAAGGTTCGAACCCCCATTATGCGAATTAAAAATAAAAAATATTGGCCTACTTGTAAGACCCAAAAAAGAAAGAGGTTATTTGTAAGGTTTGATCCACATGTAAGATCCACGTATAAGAAACATGTGAGATGTTCTTACACGCGAGAGGGAGTATTGAAAAGAGCTTAAATATTAATGTTGAACCCACACCTACAAGCTTAAGCTTTTAGGAAAGTGGCAAACTTAACAATATTCAAGTTAAGCCCACATCTATAAGCTTGAGCTTTTAGGGGAGTGGCAAACTTAAATAATTGTGTTACCTGCAAAATATTTACCATACGTATATAATGCTTGTTAATCACGAGAAGGAGAGAAAAGGCTGCAAACCCATTTTATGATCTTTTACAGAAAATCTCGGCCTAGTAATAGAATTGGGTTTGATCTTGGCTCAAATGCAGATGTGTCATTGGCCAGAATTTTGTTTCATACGCTCAGTTGGTCGGAGAAATTGGATTATTTGACGGATTTAAATTCTTGGGAAATTTTGCATGAATAAGCTTGCTCTTGTGGAGATAGTTGATGGTTGTTTATGCTGTGGTAAGCGATTGTTATACTCAAATAGATGTGCCTGTAATTTCTTATTCGATTAAATGAGAATTTGCTTTGATGCGACGTGGTTGCTCTTTTGATAACAATATTAATATTATGGTTTCATGGTTTTTCATCTATTTTGATTTTCTCTAAGCTATAATTAGGGGTGGACAACGGTTGGGTCGGGTCGGGTTGGGTCGATTTTGTCTCAACCTGACAATCCGTCGAATTAGCACAAATGGACCCATGGTTGAGTTCGAGTAAAAAATATGAACCTCACATATTTAGATTTGGTCGAGTTCACATCAGGTTTTCAGGTTAGTCTGGTTACTTAAATTTGTTGATTTTTGTTAGTTCGAATCGGGTTTGGTTAAATTATTATTATATAATAAATAAATATGTTTACATAATACATATAAATTGACATGTAGCCTACTGGCAATGTGTTAAGGCTTTGTGGTAGGTGTAAGGGGTTTGATCCTATCAACTTCAAAACGGATTGAAGTATCCACCCCATAGTCTCCGAGAAGCGAGGTGATTGTGAAGGATCAAATGCTAAGTTAACTCCAAAAATCGATTTGGGAACGAGGTGGTGATAGTTATGATTGATTGCATTTTGGTTCTTTTGGTGGAGAACATGGTGAGACAATTCAGATTAGATTTTTGCTATAATTTTTCTTGGCTTTGCTTCCAGCAGAAATGGAAATATATTTGTAGGCTGTTCCTCTGGGTTTGTCAAACTAATAGAAGGCTTATCAAGTAAGCCATTTTCAGAAGATTCCAAAGGAAGCTAGAGCTTCTTGCTAGCCATAGTCTTGACGTGAATAAACAAACAATGTGATGTGTTGTAAAATATTATAATATTGTGGAGCCCACATAAATTGATTCTAGAAGCCTCAGCCTTATGCATGATACTTTGAGGCGGTAGAGAGGTAATTGGCTCATTATACGGCAAAGGCAATTGGCGGAGAAATTGACAGCTTCTAATTTGCTAAAGTTCATTGTTTAGGCGGTGCTGTGACTCTATAAATACAGCCCTCTCTCTTTGTACTTAACACATTGAATGAAAAGCTTTTCTCTTGCCGTTTTCTTTCTTTTATTTATATTCTGTTTTGCTTCCTGCCTTACCTGCTCTAATTTACTTCTTTATTATTAATTGTTTTACGTTATTTGATATTGCAGTTAACATATTTTAAATTACAACACGTTATCAGCACGAATATAATAGGTACGCTCTATTACCTTTATTTCCATATCATTATCTTTTTCAATTATTATAAGTATGCTCTGTGGTTGCCATTATGTTGGATCTTCCACAT
>JANKKB010002856.1:2029-35715 GCA_026225775.1 Bursera palmeri
AAAAAAAAAAAAAACAAAAAAAAACAAAAAACAGAAACACTCTCAATACAAAACAACTAGCAGCGCTTTCACCTTCTTTTCTCTTCTTTTCTCTCCCAAGAAAAGAAATCAAAGATAAAAGGGTGAGAGAGAAAGCTTGCTAGCTGTAGCTTGGTTTTGCTTGTCTCTCTGAGGCTGAGAATAAAGTGCCGTGCCAAGAGAGAAAGCAAGAATAACAAAAAGGTTATTGCTCGCTTGCTTCGTTGCAGCCACCAAAGGCTGGTGATTTGTTGTTCATTTTTTTGTTTTTTTGATGGTGATGATGAAGAAGAACAATGTAATGCGCAATGCATTACTTTGTCTGTTGCTGCTGGGATGTGCATGCCTTTCTGTGGAAGCCTCTGTCTCTTATGATTCCAGGGCTATAACCATCAATGGCAAGAGGAGAATCCTCATCTCTGGATCCATTCACTACCCCAGAAGCTCTCCTGAGGTAAATGTGGTTTCTGGGTATCTCTTGTTTTCTCAAAGTTTTCATCTTTTTTTTTTTAATTAAGATCCTTTTAAGATTTTCTGCATTTGGGTAGTTGCAGATTTTCCTCATTTGTGAGGGTGTTCATGTTTATGTTGTTGCAGATGTGGCCAGATCTTATACAGAAAGCTAAAGATGGAGGTTTAGATGTGATTCAGACTTATGTGTTCTGGAATGGACATGAGCCTTCCCCAGGCAAAGTAATGAGAAATGGCTTAATTTATTTCTCTTTTAGTCTTTTTTTCCTTTTTTTTTTTGCTGGAAATGGATTATTTTTAATTTTGCTAATGGTTTCATTTTTCTGTTTGTTTTAGTATTATTTTGGTGGGAACTATGATCTGGTGAAGTTTGTCAAGCTGGCGAAGCAAGCAGGTCTTTATGTTCATCTCAGGATTGGTCCTTATGTTTGTGCAGAA
Source organism: Bursera palmeri (assembly GCA_026225775.1). Classification (NCBI taxonomy): domain Eukaryota; kingdom Viridiplantae; phylum Streptophyta; class Magnoliopsida; order Sapindales; family Burseraceae; genus Bursera; species Bursera palmeri. The sequence continues at coordinate 2,957 of JANKKB010002856.1, forward strand.
TGGAACTTCGGGTGATAAAGCTTACAGTAATATAGTTTATAAAAATGGATATTTATTTATTTAGGGTGGAATTTAAAGCAAAATATTACTTTTTAATTTTCAGGGGTTTTCCAGTTTGGCTCAAGTACATTCCAGGTATCAATTTCAGAACAGATAATGGACCGTTTAAGGTATGCTCTTTGCATCTCTTACACTTGAAGTTTCTTTGTATGTTTTCAAGTTCTTTTTTTTTTTTTTTGGCTGATGATTTGATCTCTAAATTNTCTTTGTATGTTTTCAAGTTCTTTTTTTTTTTTTTTTGGCTGATGATTTGATCTCTAAATTGCCGTAATGAAGGCTCAAATGCAAAAGTTTACAAAGAAGATTGTGGACATGATGAAAGCTGAACGGTTGTTTGAGTCTCAAGGCGGTCCAATTATTCTTTCCCAGGTAATTAAATTGCAGCATTGAAGTGATTCTCTTAATCCACCGAGTAGCCTTGAAGATATCTTTGTTATATTAGTCTTGTTCTGTATCTGATGGAATAAGGTTCTGAACTAAGAAAAGTATCTTCTGTATCAATTGTTGTGACAGATTGAGAATGAATATGGACCCATGGAGTATGAAGTTGGTGCACCTGGCCGAGCTTACACTCAATGGGCAGCCAAGATGGCTGTGGGTCTCGGCACCGGTGTCCCATGGGTCATGTGCAAGCAAGATGATGCACCTGATCCTATTGTAAGTATCACTGAGCTTTTTTTTTTCTTCTTTTAACCAATATCTTTTCACCTTTTTCTTTGCATGTTGCATATTCATGGTTGATGGTTCTCGTGTTATGTTCCCCAATCCTTAGTGGGGTTGCAAGTGAATTACTTAATAGTTTGTTGTCTATTTGCTGGTCATGGATGAAATGAATTATTATTCTTCATTGCACATGGATCAACTTTGCTCTTTCTCACTCATATCTGTTGCACTTTGTCTTTATTTTATTCCCTTTTTGCCTGTTAAGTCTCGCAATGATAGATACAGACCATATTTCTCCATATTAATTTAGTCATGCTGGCTCAACTCCCATCAACTTGAGGTGGATGTACATGCTAATAATAATAGTTTTTTGTCTCTCCCGGAGAGAAGTAAAATTTCTCTTAACTCTTGACTGTTCAAAATCATGTTGTTAAGCTTTTTGGCTATTGGAATCATAAGGTCTTTAAGTCTTGTACCTTGTGAATAATGCTTTCAAGTTGTATGGTTGATTATTAGTTCTTAGCTTTATATTTTAATTTTGACAGATTAACGCCTGCAATGGTTTCTACTGCGACTACTTCTCTCCGAACAAGCCTTATAAACCCAAGATGTGGACAGAAGCCTGGACTGGCTGGTAAGTTACATGCTTGTTGCCTTTATTTCAGAATTTTTTTTTTCTTGTTTTTTTTTGGTTTCATGTATCTACCTCTTATCGAAGTACTAAGAGTTTGTACGTAGCTAGATGTATTTCCTGTCTAACAATCCATTTATTATTCTGTCTTCTCCGAAGGTATACTGAATTCGGAGGTGCAGTTCCTCATCGGCCAGTTGAGGACTTGGCTTTTTCAGTTGCAAGGTTCATACAAAAGGGGGGATCATTCATTAATTATTACATGGTAATTTATTTTGTTGCTGAATCGTAATGAGCAGGTGAAACCCTGGATTAGCCAACTGAGTTCTATGAGCCTGTTTCTGAATTTCAGTATCATGGGGGAACAAATTTTGGCCGAACCGCTGGTGGTCCTTTCATTGCTACTAGTTATGACTATGATGCTCCTCTTGATGAATATGGTATGTTAAAACAATAAGTACCGTTGAGTTGATTCCATTCTCTTTGTAGTCTAAAATCATAATAACATATGCTATACCTTTTAGCTTCCGTGAAAATGGTGGGATTTTACGATTCAAGTTCAGCTTCTTTTTATTGATGATATGGTCAGATTGTCATCAAGTTTCATCATGCTCTATGCACCACTCTATGGCGGAAGGGTGCTGCTGTCACTTTAAAAGGGTGAAAAACTTATTGTTCATCATGTGTAACAGTTCACAATGCCTTTAGGACCTGGATCCCATAATTTGATGGATGGTTTCTGTTAGCCTATTTGTCTCTAGAAACATTGGTCATAAGAGATGGTAATTGAATGAAAGATGATTTATGGATCAAAAATAGTTCCAGTATCCTAACTGAATAGGTTTTGGAGTAGACATATCCTGTTATGTGGTGGGACCTATTCCTCAAACTACAAATCTGTTTCTTCATACATTTAGGGAAAAAAAAAATCGATTTTGTCTTTATTAATGAGGTTCAAACTATGATAGTATTATCTAATTTCCTGCCTTCATGTGTCTAGGATTGTCTTTTTCCAAAGACAGCTTTGAACCATGCTCCTTTTATGTGATGATATGTTTTGCATGTGCTTTTATCAAAATATTTATAATATTTTGCATTTACAGAGACTTATACTATATTTTTGTTCTCTATGCAGGATTGATGAGGCAACCAAAATGGGGCCATCTGAAAGATTTGCATAGAGCAATAAAACTGTGTGAACCAGCTTTAGTATCTGGAAATCCATCCGTGATGCCACTTGGAAATTATCAGGAGGTCAACCTCACTTCTCTGAGCAATATTGATCTTCTTTATAAGGGTTATAGGATTTAAACTTACAGCCTAATTTATTTTGATATAGGCTCATGTATTCAAATCAAAATCTGGTGCTTGTGCTGCATTCCTTGCCAATTACAACCAGAGATCTATTGCAAAAGTGTCATTTGGAAATCAGCATTATAATCTGCCTCCTTGGTCTATTAGTATTCTGCCTGACTGCAAGAACACTGTCTATAACACTGCAAGGGTAAGAAAAGACTTCTGATGAATGTTGTTTCTGCATATTAGTTAGCAAAGCTTACATGTTTATATTGGTCCTTATTCAATTATTAAGTGCATTATGTTGACAAGTATTTGTAGTTATCAATAGATATCATAAACTTCAGTTTTTCCTTGTTGAGAATTTCATAATAAACCAGATGCTGACATTTACAACAAATCTCTGTCTAGGTCGGTGCCCAAAGTTCACAAATGAAGATGACTCCTGTTCCTGTTCATGGAGGATTCTCTTGGCAAGCTTTTAATGAAGAGCCATCCGCATATGGTGACAACTCATTCACGGTGACTGGCTTGTTGGAGCAGATAAATGCAACTAGAGATGTCTCTGACTATTTGTGGTACACAACAGAGTGAGTGACTATGCACAATCACTTCTTCCTGTTATTCTTGGTATATTTATAACTAAGTTATACTTCCATTCAAACTTTTCAGTGTTATTGGTTTTCTCATCTTTTATATATTTTATCATCCATTTTCAGTGTTAAGATTGATCACAATGAAGGATTCTTGAGGAGTGGAAAATATCCTACTCTTACTGTCTTTTCAGCTGGCCATGCTTTGCATGTATTTGTCAATGGTCAACTGACAGGTGAGCAGAATTTTTGGTTTGAGGTTGTTTCTGGATCAGATCTGTCAATAAAAGTGTTATGGATAATGGAATAATTTTAAAATTATCTTAAGAGAGAAGGGTAATAATATAAGGCTCGGCCTTCAACTTAGCTATTTGATAGGTCTACTTTTCAAGGACTTTCCTGGGAGCACGTGGTTGATTCATCTTTCAGGATTCAGTCAAAATAATTGCATGAGTTGGTGAAGTGGAAGATGCCTAAATTTGTAATACACTTATAGTACGGCATAACTTTAGTAGTTGAAATGTCATTCTTCCTTGATCTTGTTTCCACACTACCTTGTGTGTTTGCACAACTTTTATGGCCTGTGTTTCTTTCTAGTTTAATTACTTTTCATTCCTGTCTTAAAAACAATTTTCTCTTGGCAGGGACTGCCTACGGGAGTTTAGAATTCCCAAAACTAACATTTAGTAAGGGTGTGAAACTGAGAGCTGGAATCAACAGAATTGTACTTCTAAGCATTGCTGTTGGACTCCCAGTAAGATATCTATCTGTTTCTCTTTCGGTTTTCTTATCTCTCTTTGTGCCGGCATCAGCATGTCTGCATACAAGCACAAATGAACATCTTATATTCTATCTGCTTCTGTGACAGTTTGGAATTAACTATGCTGTGACTGCTGCTTCTTGTGCTTTGTTTACAGAATGTTGGACCACATTTTGAGACATGGAATGCTGGTGTTCTTGGCCCAGTTTCACTGAATGGCCTCAATGAGGGGAGGAGAGACTTGTCATGGCAGAAATGGACCTACAAGGTTTGTCTTCAACTACTGAACTGCTGTACTCTCATTGTCCAGACATTCCAGATATTCATAAAATTGCATGTTCTGAATCAGGTTGGTCTTGAAGGGGAAAAGCTGAATCTTCACTCCCTCAGTGGGACTTCCTCTGTTGAGTGGGCAGAGGGATCTTTAGTGTCCCAAAGGCAGCCCCTGACTTGGTATAAAGTGAGTATATTAAATCTCAGCCGAAGTGGCTTTCTTATGTCTATGAGGTCCAGTGTAGTTGTGTAACTAAATGTTTATTTGACATCCTTCTGTTCTGTTTCCAGACTACTTTCAATGCTCCTGCTGGAAATTCTCCATTGGCTTTAGATATGAACAGTATGGGAAAAGGTCAAGTTTGGATAAATGGACAGAGTGTTGGACGCTACTGGCCTGCATATAAGGCATCCGGTTCTTGCGGTTATTGCAGTTATACTGGAACCTATAACGAGAAGAAATGTGCAAGTAATTGTGGAGAGGCCTCTCAAAGATGGTAAGAAAAAATTATTTTGCTTTGAAGCTTTGTTCATAAAATTGCTGATTTCTTGACAAAGTGGCCAATAATTTCAGGTATCATGTTCCTCGGTCATGGCTAAACCCAACGGGGAACTTATTGGTTGTTTTTGAAGAATGGGGAGGAGACCCCAATGGAATTTCTTTGGTTAGAAGAGAGGTAGACAGCGTATGTGCTTATATGTATGAGTGGCAGCCAACCCTTGTTAACTGGCAGATGCAAGCCTCTGGTAAAGTCAACAAACCCCTGAGGCCTAAAGCTCATTTAATGTGTGGCCCTGGGCAGAAAATTTCATCCATAAAGTTTGCAAGCTTTGGAACACCCGAAGGGGTTTGTGGAAGCTACCGCCAGGGAAGCTGTCATGCTTTTCACTCTTATGATGCCTTCCAAAGGGTATGCCATAATCTTGCTTACCTTATGCAATTTTTTTCCGTAGTTGGACAACTGATTCATCCCTGTAACTCAGTTGGTATATAGCCCTCTTGTTTTACAAGTCAGCTGAGATACTGTTTCTCAGCTGTTTAGCAATGTTCTGATTTTGCATAAATTTCCTATCTCTCTCTCTTTTGGGCGCAATTTATTTCTTTTAGTCAACAGTTCTTCAATCATGGCTTTCTGTGAAGAAATTCTTGCATGATATATTATATGGCTGGCTGACTATTTTTATTCCAGTAATTAAATAATTCTCCAAACTTGGCATAGATAACCTCCGATGACCTCGCACTGCAAAATCTGCACCAGGAAATAATTCTGAGAATCCTTGTATCTAATCTAAGTGGTTGCATTTTGCAGGCCAATTGATCTTTTGGCCTTTGCCCTGTCGTTGTTATGATTTGATGGTTTTTCTAACTCTGTTTTTACTCCTACCTTTATTCTCTTCCTCAGATATTTAATGCTTGACTTCTTTCTTGCAGCTTTGCGTTGGGCAGAACATGTGCACAGTGACTGTAGCACCTGAAATGTTTGGTGGTGATCCATGCCCCAGTGTCATGAAGCAACTTGCAGTGGAGGCCGTCTGCAGCTGATGACCTGCTACTTTGAAAATTATTGAAATGGACTAAAGGTTCCATGTTCTTACGGTCAAATATAGCATTCTTTAGGTGTAGTATTTTTGGTAAATTAAGTCTACACACGTCCAAGATCACTTCAACCATTTGATTTGGCTTCTTCCTGGGTGAAGTTGTACAAAAAAGCAGCACACCACATGGTTGACAGCCCATATAGACTGAAAATGATTGAGGATAAGCTTTATGTAAATAAGCTGGCTGGCTTGCTTATTGGTGCCCTGCATATTATACCAAAGTGAAAACAGAAGAAAAAGGGGTTTGTCGAAGCACATCGAGACGTTTCAACTAAGTCCATGTGCAAATGTTGTAGTTTTTAGATTATGGAAAGCCTCTGGTTTCCTATAATTTCAATTTATATGTTCCTTGTGTAATGTCGATGGAAGCAATTCTTTCAGTTGCAATGTTCTTGTAAGAAAGAAAAGTTTGAGATGGTAATAATATCAAGCTCATTAAATTCTCTCTAGTCATGTGAATGATTTCTTAAGGTGTATTCTTGTGCACATATTCTGGGTGTACACCATCTACCTGCCTTATTAGCATAGATATGGATATTGTCTGTTTTGGGGTTTTATTACGAAAACATGTATCTGGGGTTTGGCTATATTATCAGTTCTATAACTTGGTCACCTAAAATCTATTTAGGATATCAATCTCTATTTCCCCTTTCATTTTCTTGCAGAATATATATCATACATCACATTTCACGAACATAATAGCATTTTGATGAAATTCTTGGTGACATTATATTTCACTAACACATGCTGGCCTGTTGAGTTTGAGTATGTGAACCAAATTAGATTCTGGTGAGAAAAACCTCGCTAGGGGTGGAAATGGACCATACCCTGAAAACCAAGTCTTATGGGAATCTTGCCAAAAGCATTCATGTTACCACCGACCTGGCAATGGCAACATGGCTTGTGTACAAAATACTACCTTTGTCTAGTCTTGTCAGTTGTCACCTCACCATGGTACTACCAACAACACGACAAGAACTAATAGGCGTCATGTAGGATAAGGGGAATAGAATAGCCAAGCCCATTGAAATTTCAAAAGAACCTGATGCCTTTAAAACACTTTTAGAAAACAGACAAATCACTTTCAATTCATTTCTACCACAGTAAAAAAAAAAAAAAAAACCCTGTTCATAAAAAAGCAGAACAAAAACAAAAACAATATTCCCCATTTGGCAGCAGTCTTTTCATATCTTAAAGCTGAAAAAGTAAAAGTTTTTCCAAATACAATTCAATGGTTCAGTTCAAATACCTGATGAACTTGCTAGTGGTCTCTTCTTCGTATCATCTTATTTGCTTCAAATACCTGTTTTATATATTAATCTTATACTATTTAATTAAAGTCTCAAGTTATTAAGAATTAATTTTTATTTAATTTTTTATACTTTTTATAATAATTTATTTTTAATATAATAATAAAAAATTATTAGATTATCATAAAAAAATTACTTTTAATTTCTCTTTTCTATCAACAGATTATAGTAAATCAACGACTATCAAAAAAATCAAATAAAAAAATTAAGTTTCAATAACTTGACCTTTAATTATATTATTATTACTATTCTTGATAATATTATCCGATCAGTAAATTAGTAACATAACAAAACCCAGATGCCCAAATTAAAATTGAAATTTTGGTATTTCTATAAAGTTGTTTGGAGAATGTCTCTTAAGATGGGCTGTAAAATTAGGCCACATTTGGCCCAAATCTTAGAGACTTAAGCAAGGATTCACATTAGCCCATCTGAATCATTGTGGTAATGGGAACTACCAGGAACATCTAAACCCCTTATTTTTTTCTATATAAATTTTAATATAGCATTTAGCTATTAAATTAAATAAATATAAGTTACACAATTAATACAACATAAAATTAACATACAAAGATTTAATATTAATATCTAATAGTTAAAAGTTATGTCAAAATTTGTATAACACGTAAGAACCTATCTCCTATATGAGTATTTCAAGTTAAACTTATATCTTAAATAGATCAAATTTATATTGTTTTTAAATACGAACTTATGTAATTTTATATTACTCTAATTTGATAGACTTTTTCTTTTGTAACACCACATTGACTTCGATAGAGTCAAATGGTCACCAAATCTAATCTTCGGACATAATAATTATCAACCTATGTAACCTTATAATATAAAAGAATCTGTGCTCTTAACTAATTGATGGAGACATAATATTCACTTGATGACCTCTATTACCTTCACCATTTTGGACAATCTGTTTGGTGTATATTATCAACTTTTGTTATCATATGATATAAATTAACAAAAATTTAGGTCAACCATCATGACCCATTAATTTTTTTAATTTTGACCTATTCAAATTACCTGTGTTGATAATTAAATAATATAAATATAAGCATCATTGGTCATGGTAGCATATTATTATATATGCTATGTAATATGCTTCATAAAACATTAATTGAACTATTGAATTTATCAAAGTAAATTAATTGGACCAAAATCAACTTACCAAATGCACGAATTATTAATAAAAACTTACCAAATTAGATATAGTCACTCCAAAAACTTCTTATTTAATACTAAAATAATTGAAGTTGATATTGACATAAAACATCCTCTTATGTGCCTCAAAGTATTTTGGTGGTGGCCAAAAATAATCAACTTACCAACCATTCTAACCTTATTCATTAGAGTGTCAATCAAATTCATAGTGTTGGTCCCAATTGTGAAATTGTGGCTAATTTAACATGAGACAGGTTTCATAGTCACCAAGTTTGTTTGTGGATGAACATTAATTGTTCTTTCCTGGGGTCTTTTTCATTTATTTTATTAAATTAGGTAGGTCTAACCCAAGATTTGATCATTCATAAAATGTATCCCAATGTTTTATGTCACAAAAATTCATACTTTTGTTTTTCACCGAGATGGATAGCAAATAATTACCAAAGAAGAGTAACTTTAGAGAAATCCTTTGAGATTTCATGCAATTCAACTACCCCCACATGTTTAGGAAATTTGCAAAAAAGCTCCCCTAAAGTATCTAAACTAATATCTAAAGTCAAACTCAAATAGTCAAGGAGGAACAAGTCATTTTACTTATTTATAAAAACATTTCAAAAATAAGAAATAACCTAATTGCCTATGCCATGGTTTGTATCATACGAGTTTGCACCTTTGTACGAGGATTTCATCATCAATGCTTTTAGTATTACCATACACTTATCTATCTTCTGATATAAAATATTTATCGATTAAAATCAAATAAAAGTAATTAGTTTATATTTGTTATATAGTTTTAACTATCGCTATTAGGTAAAGTTTAATAGAAGGTGTTGATTGAATTTATTGATAGACTGATAAAGTTTGATGCAAACAAACGAGTGTTACATCATACTAATTGTCAGTCATAATCAAATTTGTGATGGTTATCACAAGTAAGATGAAAATAATTTTTTTTCAATGATAAAGGCACTTGTGGGTAGATTAACAAGGCTTGGTTACACTAAAGGTAGTGCTTATTATTTATAAAGTTAGTATAGCCGTGAATGTTTTTTGAAGTTTCTTAAAATGCTAGTCTTAATGAGTGTCCTAAATATACATATTAATACCTTGGAGATTATTTAGTGCTCATTGAAAATTATATTCTATGATTAAAATATACTAAATATAGATTAAATGTCATTGACTACAATGTTAAAAATAATTTTTAAAACGAAATTATAATCTTCTAGGTATTAACATACATTGTCATGATACACATTAAGATTATTTTATATAAAATTATGTATTTTTTTAATTTATGAAAATAACTTTAATCCCCTCTTTAACACTTACAAATTATTTAATGAGTCCAAGGGTTAAAAGTCTATTCTAGGTGATTATACAATCTCAGAGGGGTGTGGTTGAATTTTATGAAACTTCAAGGAAGGTGAATGTAAAAAATCAGCAAGTTTCCGGTAAACATGTATATACATACAGCAGCTCCACCACTTTACCCATTTCATCATCATCGTCATCATCATCCACCTTTCCCACTCCACCATCAACGGCCATAAACAAGCCACACCACTCACGAAACCTCTCCCTGTTGATAGATAAACATTAAACAAGAATTAAACAAACGAACGAGAAGATTTTTCTCACGACCTACGACGCATCACTCCATCATCATCACTCGACTCGTACTAGGAACAGAAACGATACACAATCCACACTCCCACCTCAGCTCTGTTGTTGTTGTTGTTGATATGGAGTAAATTTGTATTTGTGTTATTGGGTTTTGTCCACCACCACTGCTGTCTTTTTCTCTTTTTCTTCTTTGGCGTGTCAGTGACGCCTATCCTATCATCACTCTCCTTCGCAAAATCATCATTGTCGTTTAATATCATTGCCTTCCCGTAACTAATTTTATTTTAGGATTAACTAAGCAATCAACCTCATGTTGTTCCTCCTCCTAGTATTCTCCTTCTTCTTCTTGTCCATATTCTTCACCGTCTGCCTCATCATCACCTACAAGAAGATCAAGCGCCTGCAGGAGGCCGAGAAGAACTACGCATTTCTCTTCAAAGCCGCTCAGGACCGCGAAAAGGACCCGACCCGTTTGGCCGAGTCGCTGCTGCTCGAGATCTTGCCGTCCAAATCTGCGAAATGGGAGAGTTTTCTTAATGGGAAGAGCGAGGATCCGGATGGAAATGGGTCGGGTCTGGAGAAGGAGGAGAGGGAGGAGGTGGAGGAGGGTGGCGGCTTGGGAGGCGGTGGCGGGGGGGTTCGTCGGGTGGGGTTGATAGTGAGAGAGTGTGGGGATGATAGTAGGAGAGTGAAGAAGAAGAAGAAGAAGGGGAAGAAGAAGAAATTGGACGCGAAAGGTGAGGAGGAAAATGGGGAGGAGAAGAAGGAGGGCGGTGGGGAAAGTGAGAATTCGGAGTCGGGTCCGTTGAAACCCGAATTGGTTTGTTTGTACCCGTTCACAACATCAAGTAGTGCTACACAGAGGAAGATCAAGCAGCAGTATGATCATCTTGTTAAGTGCCATGATAGCAAACGGTTAACACTCTCTCAGGTTTTCTTTCTATTACATTCATACTCAAATTTTGTCTTTTCATTTTCTGGGAAAGTCCTGTTTTTTATTATTTGCTGTTTTGATTGGATATTTTGGAAACTGGGTTTGTTTTGTTTTTGTTTTCGATATAGTTTTGATGCGTTTGTGAAGTAATGTTAGCTTGAACTTTAAGGAATTCTTTATTGTTGCTTGTTCCGCTCAAATTCCTTTTTTCTTTTTTCTTTTTTTTTTGGGAAGAGCTTTAATCATCTTTTTTCCATTTGGGGAACATGTAGATGATTCTGTGCTCAGTGAAGATATCTTTTGATTTTTTTTTTCTTTAGTGGATTTGCTTCTGCCTGTGAGGTTGCGTAGGGAATTTCGTTGCTTATGCTTGCAACATTTGTCAGGGGATGTTAGCTTAATTTGCGAAGCAAGAACACACTAGAACCAGGGACAATGTAGGGAGCTTCTTTGGAAGGCTTCTTGCTTTCCAGAACCAGTGCTTATACAGAACTCAAAGTTTAATATTTGTCAGGGGATGTTAGCTTAATATTGATTGCAAAGTTATGTAAATTATAGTGTATCTTATACAGAATGCAAGTCTATGCATATGTAAGCTGTGTTTCTTTGGAAAATTTTAAAGGTGGTTTTTGTATTTACTTTAATACATTTATATCTGCAACATAACAATTCTTCATGTGCTCTTATAATTCAGGTTGCAGAATTTGCTAATTGCTTGACTGAGGCCAAAGAAGAGTTAGAGCACAAGTATGTTTACGCAAAATTCTCAAAAAAACCATGTATTTTAGTCTAATGCTTGCAAAAATTCACTATATGTATCTACATTCAAAATCTAATCTAATGCTAAAACTTTATATTTGTAAAATGATTTTTCTTTCTGTTGTCTTAAAGTTCGTATTTTTTGAGTGATACATTCAGTTTTCTGCTGGTAGCTAATTGCTCAAAATAGTTTCAGATTGACCTTACTTAGATGCTTTCTTCTCTCCTAATGTGACACTTCTGGAGTTTTACTCCCATGTCTTACATGGTAGTTTTTCGTTAGTTTCTGATTCTTCAAAGTTGTGGCAGATATTAATTTTATTTCCCCAGTTAATCTCCAGAATTGGTACTTAAATGCTTCATCTAATTTCTATTACAGGTCTGAGGCCATTAATCGTAAGTTTACAATAACAAAGGCTCTGCTATGCAAGGCAGACAGGTCTTCAGTCGACCGCCTTCATCAACAGGTGATTTTATTTGATCTAGTTGTGGAATGGAGTAGCTATCTTATATCTTCGTTACTTCTAAAAGGGACTATTGCATTGATCCCATTAGTTATACAAGCTAGAGAAGGAGCAGAAGAGATTAGAGGATGATGCATTTGTCTATAATTGGCTTCAACAACAGCTTAAGCTTTCACCAGCATACAAGAAGGTAACAACTCAATCCCTTGATTAAGAGCATATTTGATGGCTGCAGGTCTTACCTTCGAAATATGTTAGTTTGTTTTATATTCCATTAATAACACAGTCATTTTAAGTTTATTATGCCAAAAAATAAATATTGATAGGTTTTAATCACGACTCAGAGGAATGTTGCCATATCTTTTTCTTCATGTATAGGCTGAATAGCTACTATCTGTCCATCATAGATTTTGAGACATGAACCCAAAAGATCACTCTTCTTTTTAGTTGCATATAAGAGCAACTCTTCTCTAGACTGATCCTGTGCAAATGGGTTTTTCATAGGTTGGCAGTTTACAATGATAAGCAGTTATTTGCATCTTTCTTTTTTACTTTTTTCGAGGATAATTAAACAGACTGTAAACTGGATCACCATTTATTATTCTTGAAATTGCTTTCATAATATGTTGCATTTGTCAAACTGGGGAGATTTGGAGAGAAGTCAGCTTTTCCCTCATGAGCTGTTGAACAAAATAATGCTCTCTGGTACCACGCCCAGAAGAGCAAAAGAATTATTCATTTGTTTTCCCTTCCTTGTAAGTGGAGCTGGACAGTGCATGCAGTGGTTATCTGTTCAACCATTAATTGATTAGAATTTTGATCGATTTCAGTCTTATAATTGCAATCATTACTCTCTTGTGTATTCTCATGATTGCATTCTCTCCTTATCTTTCATTAAAGATGCTTGAAGTTCATGCCTCCATGAAGGAGAAGGCCAAGTCTACTGAGCAGACAGAAAGCATAGACATGGATGAGTTTACCGACATTTCTTTTGAAGAACTATTAGCACAAGAAAAGAAGGATTCATTTTGGTTGGTTGCTGATCTCAAATGCATATCTTCTTATTTATTTATTTTTTTACTTATTTTGGCCACTGATTATCAGTTACCTCGGTTTTTTTATCTCCATGTGCAGGCAGAAAAATGGGAGATCAAGATTGTTGTCAAGCTAATGACATATTTAGCTAACTGTACTTGTGGAATCACTTTGTAGTATGTATATCCAATACACCAAATTATGTATTTTTTTAGCGGCCTGAGCTTCCTTAGGTTGCTTTGTTGAAGAGAATCATGGCCATAACTTCTTCTCTTCTCTTTCTAGGTCTTCAAGGGTGGAAGCTAGTGAATCCTACACATGATGAAACCTCAATGTAGTTACTATGTTCTACTGACTTTTGGCATCTATAGTTACTAACCATCTAAAAGTTATTTCAGTATCCCCCACCAAATCTTTTACATGGCTTCTGATGTATAAAATGTTTTGTCATGGAATTGTAACGTAATGTAAAATATTTTGGCATGGCGTTATAAGATGACAGAATGACTGAGCCTGAAGCTATGGACTTGACAGGATGGTTTATTCTGTGGTATAATGGAGTTTTGGAATGTGCGAAAATGGAAATTGGAAGTTTGGTTGGTAGGATTTGTCTTGTGTATAATAGTGATATACCATGATCTTCTCTTGGCTTTTCTTTATACACTTGAGCTGGGGTGTTTTCGCAAATTATAGAAGTTGCCTGTAACAAGTCAAGCATTCAATTTTCAATTCGTTGGTTTGCGGGTATTCTTGAATGTATTGTTTCTAGTTGTTCCAACTTCCATCTCTTTTCCTAATGTTTCATTAATATATTAAGTTCAGGATTTCTGATAAGATTTCTGATAAAAGAAGCATTGCATTTGCTATTATAGAACTGTTAGACCTGGTTCACATTCTGATTCAAGCCCTTTAATTCTGTAGAGTATGGCACTTTAATTCTGTAGAGCAGGACACTTGATGCATATTTCTGGTTATGGAAGGGTGATCTTCAAACTACATTTACGAGAGGGAAATGCCAATGTGGTTAGCTAAGTGGTTACAAACATATTAAAATGGAATGAGAGCTGCTCATAAACCCATTTGGAGCCAAATTTTATACCTGATGTATACTATACACCTGTTTCAGCTTCTAACTAAAGCAGATGAGTTCTTTTTCGTGGCATTAACAAATAACAGTGGTTAATCAAAACCCTTTATATGAAACATCTGCAAAAGCCTAGTGGGCTCGTAAATCAACGAAAGCAAAGCAGCCCATTCACTTTATTTTTGATTTCCTTCTTTTTTCGTCAATGCCATATTTAGCCGAACATTACAAGAACGAAAGTCATGCAAGCTTTAATAATAATTTGGACCGAAATCAAAGTCATTCGAATATGGTTCCATGGATTAAAGTTTTTTCAACAGAAGATCCTATTTAAACGATTTAAAGGCTGTTATTGGTTATGCGTCTTTCATCTTTTGAAATCTTTGTTTTTAAACTTCACTACTTAGCTAGTTTTTTGTGCGCTGAATTTATTTCATTCGCAACCAATATGAAATGTAACAAAGTCTCTATTTTGAATCTTTCAAGAGTCTCTCATCTTGATTCGAGCATAAAGTATATTTTTTAGACCCCAATCGTCTACTGATCAAAAAAACATAAAACTTTATACCTAAATTGAGAGATTCATTCACTAACACATGAGATGTGATAGATAAGATTTTTGGATAGGAATTCCTGATTTAGCTTTGCAAAGTAAGGGCAAATGGTTGCAAGCCCGAGAGGACTTTAACATACTAGTCTGTGGGGATCCAAATCTGCGTCTGACACCTTTATATTATCTCTTTCTTTATCCAACCGTGAACTGACAAAATTTCAGAATGGCAAATGCGAGCTCTTACACGAACTATTAGTTAAAAGTTAAAAAACCCAATTTAAAATAACTACCTGTGATGACTTGGTTGGTTAAGAACTGTTGTACTTCCCACCACTTCCTCTTATCATCAACTGCCATGGCAATGTGCTCAAGCTTTTGTCCTCAGATTCCCAACTATCTCAGAGAAAAACCCATCTTTTCTTTCCCCAAAAAAGCTTCTTTCTCCCTCTCTCTCAAGGTCTTCTCTTCTCAGGCAACCAATGCTTCAGCCAATGGTATAATCTTTCAATCTCTCTCTCTCTCTCTCTCTCTCTCTCTCTCTTTTGGGGGTGGGGGAATGGAAACCTTGTATTTCTTCATCGAATCATTCTTGTTTCTTAAAAGGGTACTTGTTTCTCACTCTTTTCGTTAGTCTTATCTTTACAGTTCTTGTTGTTTACCAGAAAGCAAGTTCTTGTTTCTATGCAAAGAGAACATGATCAACTTGGTGAAACAGCATGTGAATTAATGGTTTTTGCGCATTTCTTCTAGTTGAGGGGTTGATGAATATTTAGTGGGAATTTCTAAGTAGTAATCTCCATTCAATGCTTATATCAAGCTTAATTGGGTTCCTGAGTAATCGTTGCTTTGCTTTGCTATTTTAGTTATACATCATTATATGGTGGTTCGTAAATAATGGAAGAGCCAGTTAAGTTTTAAATGTTTGTAATTGTTATGCGTTCCACTGCTAAGCCAAGTGCTATATGAATTTGCAGCGAATGAATTCACAGGTCGAATTGGCTTTGTGGGTCTTGGAATTATGGGCACTCCAATGGCACAAAATCTCGTAAAAGCTGGGTATGTTTTGACTTCTCTGCTTCATTAGCATTTAGCAGCAAGAAAAACATCAATACTGGTTCCTGGTTCTATGTCTTTCACTAGCCAGCATAAGAACAGAATGCCACTTTCCATCGACATTGTTTGATTTACATTCGCGAGATCTTTTAAGTTATTCTGCATTGATCAGAATTCTATGTCACTTTTCCATTTTAATTATCTGTATGAATACTTTTGATGCTTTGGAATTCTTGTTGGCAAGTGTTTGTGAGACAAAGTATGCTTAAGCATGAAATTGTGAGCTATCTTACTATTGTAGAGAGATTTTGATATGTATACTCCCTATTTTGCATTACGTAGATGTGATGTGACTGTCTGGAATAGGACCAAAAGCAAATGTGATCCTCTCATCAGCGTGGGTGCAAAGTAAGTATTTCAATTCCACCCTATTAAATGTTTTTATAGAACTTACCAATTTACTAAAATTTACCTAAGAACGTGGGTAACACCAAATTGTTTTAGACAGTATGAGTTGAGATTCTGCAGACCTTTGGGCTTTAGCTTTTCTTGGTATTCTATTAAATATGTCAGGAAAATGCTAAACAAGATGCTTTTTTTTTTTATATATACAAGTATATATGGATTTACATACATGTCATCAAGTTGTATATTTATGTAGTTATGTATTTATTTATTTGTAAATGTGGTGTATAACACAAAAGCCAAGCTAAAACCAATAAGACTCTCCAAATCCATTAGTTTTTCTGTCGGCAAGGATGAAGGAAACAGTCCTAGATTTCTCTTGCGACAAGAGCAACTTACATTATTTATTTTTCATTAAGGTTTTGAGATCACTGTTGAAGGCACATAATTCTTTCATATGACATCTGTTCAAATTAGGCAATAATGGAGTATTGAAAATTCTAAATAATGTTCTTTCTTATTGTAAATGCAGATATAAGCCCACTCCTGAGGAAGTTGCTGCAACTTGTGATGTCACATTTGCCATGCTTGCTGATCCCGAAAGTGCCGTGCGTATGTTTCTTTGTAGTTGTTATTATAAGTGTTACCATTGTAAACTGATAACATTATATATGGCATCTTATTTTTGCTTTCTATCAGATCGATGTTGCATGTGGGAAGAATGGAGTTGCTAGTGGAATTGGTCCTGGAAAAGGGTAATATTTTCCTCTTGTTCTCTCATGATATGATGCATACATTTTCAACTTGGTCAAATGCTCTTAACAGGATACTAGAAGCCTTCAACTTTCTGTGGAAAGATGGCTTTCCACTCCTTGTATTTTGGTTCCCTATAATGCTTTTTACCCCTTTTGGGTCTATTCCAAATCTGATTGTAGTTCTGAAGCATGGTTTAGAGTTAAAAGCCTTGGAATCATGTTAATCAAAACCATTTAATCCATATAAGAAGCTTTTTCAGCTAGTTCTGCTAGGCAATTACTGTGGCTTGGATACTTGATTACTCTGTATTTTTCAAATAACATTGATGTAATAACTTACACGTGAAAGTTATCATCAATTATTTACCTTTCACATTGGATGCTTGTTCTTCCCAAGTCTAATCTGGAGTGGCAATCCTCCCTCATATGGGCAACGACAGGTATGTTGATGTTTCAACAGTTGATGGTGACACTTCTAAGTTGATTAATAAACATATCAAAGATACCGGGGCACTATTTTTGGAGGTAAAGTTACGATTAAGTTCCATTTTCCAAATCTGAAAATTGGTCTAAAGTACATGCCGTAACTTATGCATCTTTAGCGACATAATAGTTGAGGACATTGCTTATTATGCTCTAGCACTTCTTGTGTAGGCTCCAGTTTCAGGCTCCAAAAAGCCAGCAGAAGATGGACAACTAATATTTCTCACTGGAGGTAAGCATTTTTCTTTGATCACCATCATGGTTTACCATGTTCATTCATTGTGAAGACCATTATTTTAGTCCCAGAAGTTGAGGCATAGGCGTCAATCTTTCAGGTGACAAGCCTCTTTATGAAAAAGTTGCTCCACTCTTAGACATCATGGGAAAGGTAATTTATCTTACAAGTATCTTCTCTAATTATTTTTTATTTTTTATTTTTATAATTTATATATGTTGCTTAGTCATTTAAATACTATTTAATGTTCTTTCCTATATTGACGCTTTTATCCAGTCAAGATTTTACCTTGGTGATGTCGGGAATGGAGCTGCTATGAAACTTGTTGTTAACATGATCATGGGAAGGTTCTGTGAATCTTTACATCTATTTCTTATTTTTGTGTGATTTTGATAGTTGCTAAGGTGCCAATGTTTTCATCATTCTTTCTTTCACGAACTGCAGTATGATGGCAACTTTCTCTGAAGGACTGCTTCTCAGCGAGAAAGTCGGACTGGACCCGAACGTATTAGTTGAGGTAGTCTCACAGGGCGCCATCAGTGCACCGATGTACTCACTCAAAGGTCCATCCATGACTAAATCACTTTATCCTACAGCATTCCCCTTAAAGCATCAGCAGAAGGTATGTAACATCCCTCGAGCTGGAATGCCACCATCTCAGTAACATATACTATAGTCTTACAACGTTTCATGGTGGCAGGATCTGAGGCTTGCTTTGGGCTTAGCAGAGTCTGTTTCTCAGTCTACTCCACTTGCAGCAGCCGCAAATGAGCTGTACAAGGTGGCAAAATCTCATGGCCTCAGTGACCAGGACTTTTCAGCAGTTATTGAAGCATTGAAAGCCAAAAAGTGAAAGCATGGAGCAAAAAACTGTCTTTCATGAGAGCTTACGTATAAGCATTTCCATTTAGCAATTTTTTCTAAGAAAATGTAATGGGATTTCAAGTTCCTGAGAATTATTGTTTTCCAGTTTGGAAAAACTTAGCTATTATTAAAGCAGGCGGATCGTTGAATAAAATTTTTGCTAACTCAAAGCTGTCTTACATTAAGTTTAGGTATTTGTTGTTCTCCAGATTGGAGGATGCAATCCTTTTCAAGAAGGAATCATAGAGCTGTGCTTATTATAATCGAGACTCAAGTGGATGCATGGAAAATAAAAACAAATCTTTCTAGCGAAAAATACTACATGTAATAGACTGCCAACATAGCATTAAAGAATTCACTAATTTATGATTGTGATAGGGACAATCGAATGTATTGCAAGTATCTTGACAAGAGAATATCTAACCCACGGCTCAAACGTGCATAAAAACTAACAGAAGTACACGGTCCATAGTTTTCATAGAGTAAACATAACAACATTCTCAGAGCTAACCTAAGGCAAAATAAAAATGTTTTGACAAGAATGGGAAACAAATTTCCCATTGTGTAGATCTGCAGATACAGCCAAAAAAGTCCCAAGACTATTTGCTCATCTAGTTTTGTCTAAAGTTCATAGTAGTCCTCAACCCTTTTCTGCAACTTTGGATCAGTCAATTTTCACGGAGGAATAGATCTTTCGTACAAACCAGAAGCATGCATAAAAGCCAATTGTCCCCGTCAAGACAAAGAAAGCATATGAAATAATTATCATGTACCCAAAGTAAAGGATACCCGAAACAAACTTTGTGATCTCCAACTTGGTGAAGAAGTAGAAAACCGAGTAAAGGAAAAGGTACAGAGCAGAGGAGCCTGCAGTCAGGTAAGATCTCCACCACCAGTGATAGTCTTCACTGCACAGCTGGAAGTAGCAGAGCACTATAGTTATCTCAGCACAAGTGATTAATAGGATAACAAACACTATGAAAAGGAAGCCAAAGATGTAATAGAACTGGTTCAGCCATATTGATGTCAAGATAAAGAAGAGCTCGATGAAGACTGCCCCAAATGGAAGAATGCCACCAATGAGTATGGAGAATACAGGTTTCATATACCATGCCTGCTCTGGAATCTGCCTAGGAATTTTGTTTGTCTTCACAGGATCCTCAATGGCTGGCTTTTTGAAGCCCAAGTAACTACCCACAAAGACCAAGGGGACTGATATACCAAACCATAAGAAAACAAGAGCAAACATCGTCCCAAATGGTACTGCACCAGAAGATTGCTCTCCCCAAATTAAGGCATTGAGTACAAAGAAGATAGCGAAAAGAATACCAGGAAACATAAAAGCAGTTTTTAAGGTGTTTCTCTTCCACTCTGTACCCTTGAACATTTTGTACAGACGCGCTGAGGAGTAACCAGCGAACAAGCCCATGAAAACCCATAGGAGAACCATAGCAGTCATAAGGCCCCCTCGGTTGGATGGAGATAGGAAACCCAGCAATGCAAATATCATTGTTACCAGTGTCATTACAAAGATCTGAACTCCTGTACCAACATAAACACAAAGTAAACCAGCATTGATTGGTGCCCTGAAGACATCTCCATGAACAAGTTTCCATCCTGTTTCTTCCTGAGCCTCATCTTGGGTTTCCAACTGATTATAGTTTGCAATATCTCTGTACAGAGTTCTCATCATGATCATGGCCACCATGCCGGAAAGAAATAAAACAATCATAAGTGAGTTTATGATGGAGAACCAGTGGATCTGATCATCATTCATGAGGAGGTATGTATCCCAACGAGATGCCCATTTGATATCACTCTCCTAAAATAGCAAAAGCAAATTGGGAGAAACAAAGTCAGCAATAGGTAAACTGAACATAACAGATGAATCAAAGGGTTAAAAGACTTTACCTTGAAGGTAACATCATATGTAAAAACAACTTCCTTATCTTTGTCAACTTCTTGTGGAACAGCAGTACCTTGAACTAAATTTTTGGTGTCTCTGTTGCATGTAGTCACCTGAGGATTCTTCTCATCCCACTCCTTATATTCATGATTGATACTGTGTGCAAGATACAGACGAAAACCAATAATAACATGAACAAGCTAATCCTTAGCCCATAGGCTGAGTTTGTGCCAACAAATCCAAAGTTTCTCCAAATTGCACACAATGCACACATTCATTTGTTATGCACAGATGGAAAAAAGTTATGTGTTTCAAAAATTTAAGACATTGGATGATTAACCAAAAAAAAAAAAAGCAGAACTGGAAAAAAAGCAATGTGAAAAGTGCAATACCTATTTGGAGTAACCTCAAAGCCAACAATTCGTGCAGAATCAGTCTCAGGATCCTTGTGGTACATAACTCTGAAGCTCAAGTGGTTATTGATGAAGTATTTCTCCTCTTTGCTCTGCCAAAAAAAAAAAAAAAAAAAAAAAAAAAAAATTAATAAGATAACTTATGTAGACAAACTTCTGCAATAAAAATTGATTTCTGATACATACCCCTTGATAATTTCCTTTGAACCCGACACGAAAACCATGTTCATATGTTGTAGATGGGCTTCCATCCCTCCTTTGTCTAAGAACAGCAACTGGAAGGTTGTCAAGAATCCTGCATATCCATTTTAGAGCTTTTAGGGCCAAAAGCAACAAGCAAATCAAAGAATGTAACAAAACATTATGTCAACTAGACTGGGACATAGTAAATACATTACAAGGATAAATCATGAAGGAAATATCCATAACTTACATATTAACTCGATATTCGTCATCAATTTTTTCCCTAAAATTTTTTGCAGAATGAGCATCAAGTTTCACTCGACAGACTGCTTTGCAGGGCAGATCCTCTCTCATTTCAAACTGGGATAGAATTCATAAACTTAGATCTCGAAAGAAAAATAAAATACAATGATGCAAACTTGGTGTTCCTAACATTTCGATTTTCTGTCAAAAGAACAAAAAGGACAATGTAGGTAAAAGTTGACAGTTCTCACTTGATATACGGAGTTTTCAATTCGGTCACCACGAAGAACCTCCCCCAAATTTTCTGCATTGTTCAAAATCTTCTTGGGCTTACAGTATTTCAAGAAGTAGTAGTCATATGGCAGTTGTGTTTTTGTAGATGACAACTTGTTCACTTTAACCAGAAGCGGATCCCTCTGTTTGGAATCAGGACAACCATCAGATAAATAACTGAATCGCGATAAATATTATGGCAAAACATAACCGCACGGAAGTACAAACAAGTATCTCACCACAACTCGTAAACAAATAATACAGGTTAGAGATGGTGAAAAGAGAAATTTTTCCAATATAGATAATATACCAAAATTAAGCAAATCAGCCTAAGTAGTATCTCAGTACCTCATTAAATAAATAGGCAGACAGTTTAGAAACCAATGCATGTTATTTTTAGAATTCACTAACACTACATGGTCATCTCTTAAGTGATCCTCTCTTATTTGTCCCCCATTCTAATTGTGAATAATTGCAGCATCACAGAATTGGCCCACCAAAGAAATGCAAATTATATCACAAATGATAATTGAAATTTCAAAAGGTAAGAACTAATTAAAGTCTAAAACAACACCAATGGCGATTCCAGTTCAAGTCCAATTGAGGCTCTTACTCAAAGTAGTTCAAAATGCCATGTGAGACTCAAATGGAACCGTTAACAATTAACAGACACCAAATTCATTTAGATTAAATGTCATCATCTCAGCATTACACTTCAGTGACACCATACTCGTTGACACATAAAATAAATCACCAGTTAAAGTGCTAAGAGCAGATAACGGTTAACAACATACAATTTGCTTAAGGAAAACATGAACTGAAACACTTCTATGTTTGTATAATTTAAAAAAAAAAAATTTGCCCTCATTTTCTCTTATCCTGAAACTTCAAAAAGACAAAAATAATCATAATTCATCATTTGTGGATCAAAACATGTACTTTGATTATACTTTCTCATGCTCTTCAGCTAATAAGCTCAAATAGCAACATCAGATGCAGAAACGTAGAGAACTTAGCAAAATCAACCAAGTCAAGCACAATCTTACACTACTTAAGCACAACCCAGAACAAAAGCAGTGGCTAAAAGAAAGCAAAACCCAGATCCAACACAAACCCAGAAGTCAAAAACCAAAACGACGACGCATAACACCAGATCAAACACCCAAAACCCCAGATCCAACCCAACTCCACAGACCAACACAAACAACAAAACACGAAAAGGGCATTCACGGAACGGCAAGAGCAGCAAAACCCACCAAGGAAATGAAATGAACAGTGAGAGAAACGAAAAACTAGAACAGCAAAAGCGAAAGAGAGATGGGTTCAGAGAGAGTTTACTCGATGGAAATCACGGGGGGCGACGCCGGGAAGGTAGAAAGCCTGAGCAGAGGATAGAAAGAGGAGAGCGAAGACGAATGTAGTCATTGTTGCGGGTGTGTAGATTTTGGGTTTGTCCATGATTACAGAGAAAAGGGATGAGGAAGTGCGGGGAGATGATCACAGACGTGTCCGTATATGAACTTGTATAGAGTGCAGAGTGGGATTTGGTTTGGTTTGGTTTGGTTTTTACTGTTGCCAGCTTTGGTTTTACTGTTTCCAGATAATTGGTTGTTTATTTGTTTACGTCTTGATTGATTGACTTTTGGTTACAAATGGGATGATTTCATTTGCGTATCTTTGTTGGTTTGGTGGGAACATGCATATGGAATTGATTAATCAGATGGGATGAGTTCGAAAATAATCAAATTTAGATAAATCTTGATTTTTTTTGGGTTAATTTTCATAAACCCTTTGTGTGATTTATTAAAACATCAATCACATCCCATAGTTATAAAAATCTCATAAACCTTCTCTATTATAGTTAAAGTTAACTTTTTTTTTTTTGGTTAAATTTAAGTTAAAAGTGTATAAAATATCATTAAACTGCTAAACCTAAAGAAAAAATTATTAAGATTAATATAAATTCAAAAGTATATCCAAACAAAAATTTTATTCAATAATTTTTAAGACTTTATTTAATAAAATGAAGTTTGATTTTTTAATTTATTATCTTTTAAAAATTTTCTTAGATTTAATATTTTGAGGGTATTTCAGCATCTTCAAGTGAAATTTAACAAAAAAGTTAACTTTGATTGACTGTTGAAGAAGTTTGTGAGATTTTGAAACCACATAATGACATATGCGATTTCACTAAATTATATGGAGGTTCGTGATATTGACCGAATATTATGAAATATGTCTACTTAAATGTTTCAAATTTTTTTAACGTGATAATCCTTTATTTGGTAGCTTAACAATTGTCGAGCCAAAAAATAGAGGCTGCCAAGTCGTTTGATTATCAACTATCAAACAGAGGGTTTGATATAATTTTTTTTTTTTTTTGAAAAAGGATCATTCTTTGAAACACTTAAAAATAAGAATTTTTTAATGATTTTATGAATGTTATGTGCTCAACAAGACTCTTCACGATGAACTTATGCTAAAACTATGTTAAAAGGAAAAATGTTTTTACTTGATTATATTGAATTTATATATTTTCTCTAAATTTTTTGGAGACTCCCTAAAATTAACCCATTTTAGGGTCTTGGTTACAATACAATTAACCCAAAGTGATTAACAAGAGGTCTAAGGGACGGATGAAAAGATTCAGGCTAAAAGAGGTACAATAGCATATCTAGCTTTTTTTTTTTGGATTAATGCAACTTCTTCAAGAAATTATTTTTAGCACAAAAGTCTACATAAGAAAAAGGCGAAAAGCACAAATAATGGAAATCTCCCAGGTTCTTTCTTACTAATTAGTTAAAGGGTTTGATCACACATTAACTTGGAAATATTTAGTAAGCTCTGCAATCCCATTGAAGCAAAAAAGGCAAAATATAGCGCAAATAGAAAGAGGGACAGAAGCTTGTCACAGAATTTCTGCGAGTTTGGCAAGACTAGAACACGTTAAAAACATCTTCAGTTCCACAAGAGAAATCCTAACAGTTACAGTACAATGGGGAAAACTAGAAGGTATGCCACAAAGAGTTTGGCAACTTTTAACAATTAACACTGGGAAAACTAGCAAGTCATTCTAATTTTTTTCACAAGTGAGAATGTGAGATTTGAACTTATCCAGCTCAGCCAAAACCTCTTCCTCGGGCCGGTAGATCAAATCAATCATCCGCCATATCTGCACCAGAATGATAGCCATCTCAGACGAAGAATGTATATCATCTTAAGAGCTGCTATAACTAAATTAAGTGAACCATTTGTCTGTATAAGGCTGAGATCAAGTTTTATTACCTGTAGAGTGCCACCTCCTCCAGTGCTTTCACAATCATCAGACACACTGACAATCGTCCATGGATCAGATGTATTCCAATGGAAGTCGACAACTTTATCTCTGATTCATAAATGAAAAAGGATAATTGTATGATTAAACTATAAAGAAGGTTACAATCACTACAAAACTTTCACATAATTCTCTGATAAAATGGTAGAAAAAGACTCGAATTCACAAAAGATCATCTTCAATTCGTATCATACTGAAATGGCTTGCATGTGTTACCTGATAAAATTAAGTAAATGACTATAAAGAAATTATGCTAAGAAGATATGCATATATCATCAACATGGAATATAAATCCACTAATATCAAGAAAAACTGTTTCACTCTGAGCTGCTTCTGTCATCTAGAAACCTTACACAAAACATAGGATCACTTTTCTGGAATTGCACTGGAAAGACTGAAACATATAAAATTGAAAGGGTACAACACTTCATACCTATGACCAGCATGACGGAAGAATAAGCCAGGTGGATAATTTGGCACTCTTGATCCAATAGAGTCTTGCTTTTTACCAATCTGAACAGTAACTTTGTTATAAGTAATAATCACAGAAGACTGTACGAACAAAATCTGATATTATCCTCATGCTATAATGCTAAAAAATAAAACCTTTTAAACAAGAAAGGAACAGCCCCAAGTCTAATGAGATTCTGTTACTGAATTTCTCTTATTGTCTAGTTATCTTTTCTGTTTTACTAGTAGATTTGCATGGCATTCGTATACAAGTGCACTGGTTGGGGGAAGTGAGGGAGAGACAAAGAGAATAAGGCTGTCAGAGAGAAAACTTCATGGCTTCATACCTTCTCATGATCCCATATGTTTAAAATTCCATCCTCTGCAGAACTTCCAAAGACGGATGACTTGTCTGGAGACCACTGGAAACAAATCCAGATTCTTTTCCTTGTTAAACATAACGAAAAAAACTAAGTAGACTATATTCATGAAGATGTACTGAGAAGGCAACAGGAGTTACCTGTACACAAAGTACTGCAGCACTGTGACCCTCAAATATGTGAATCGGTGATCCAACTCCACCAGAAGTAAGGTTTCGACGGTCAAACATGCGAACAGTGTTATCAGCAGACCTAAGTAAAAGTAGAGTCCATTAAAGATGACCTATAACAAGCACAGATCTCAATCCATAATAATGAAATTATTTGTTCAGGGAGGTGCATAAATGTAAAAGTGAAAGAAACTGGCAGAAAAATCATCATATATTCTGTTTACTCATGTTGCTCTAGAAGAGACTACAAGGATTGAAAGAAAGCCTAAGACATACATACCCCGTCAAAATTAGATTTCCATCATGGGGATTCCAATCCACACAGTGAATATCTGCATTATGAGCTTTCTCAACCTGTCCTCACAACAGAAATCGCATAAGCAAATTAACGCCAAAATCAAAACAATGATGGAAATGTGCTAGTAAATTATTCTCAATGACAACTTTCATGTTGAATTTAATAACTAGCAACCAATAAAAGTAAGCCAAAAAAAAAAAATGATTAAAAAGGAGAATTTATAAGCGCCATAGGGCATAGCAACTGGCCACTGAGATATTTACACTAGTTGTGGTTAAAACTATGTCATAAATTTTTCTCTTAACAACATTGCTCTAGAAATTAATTAAATGCCAAAATGGAGCTCAAATACTAGAGAGAAATTTAAAACATCTATTGCCTTCAATGCATAAGCATCATCATTGTAATCTCAGAAGCAGTTATAATTCCTCAGAAAGGGCATCTTATCTAGGTCCTTAAGACACCAGATTCTTGGAGATGCCTTTCCCAAATAATAAAAGAATAAAATAGAGAAGGAAACAGATAGATATTTTGTGAAGAAAGGTAACCTTAACAGCTGCAGTAGAGCCAGATCTGGCATCCCATAGTACAAGGCACGAATCATCACCTACACTGCAGAACTCCTGTGCACTACACATAGAGAACATGCAGAAAAGATTCAGAAAATATGGAAGAGCTCCTTTACTACTTCACAATATGGCAGAAATTTCAGTACATCACTTGGGATCAAATTATCAGAACCAGAGAGAGAGAAAAACATGTCTAAATGCCTGTTCTTATCTAAAAGATGTCCAAATCTCTGAGAAAGGTAAAGTCATGCGGCAGGCTAGATTATACTGTCACTCTAGAAAATTATGAATACTTAATTGGTTAGATACACACAACCAATGCATTTGATTAGACCATGCCAGCTACCTTGATGGGCAGAATTGAACATCTTCAACGGTATCCTCATGGCCTTTATAGATACCCCGTGGCCCAATAGAAGGGCTCTCCGTAGTTCTATCAGTACTCCCACCACCCTTAGAAGCTTGTTTGGTACTAGAACCACCAGATCCTGGAGACTTTGTTGAACCTGGTTCTGCTGCCAAACTTGAGACATAATCTTGAATGCTCCATAAAACTACTGACTTGTCCTTGCCTGTCACAAAAATTTCCTCGATCAAAATGATAATTTGACAAGAAATCTAACTTTAAGCTAGAAGCGTAAAATGAAACCCAATCAAGTTAAGAATCAGAAACCAAAGTATGACCAGACTTATCATACAAATTAAAGAACTCACTTTATGCAGTGATTTGGGAAAAAAAATCCAAAGTCACAGCTATTCAACAATAATGAGAATGTTCAAATTAACAAGATTAATTTTGAGAAGTGACATGCTAGTATTAATTTAATAAAAGTTTTAGGAGCTGAAAAACCTAGAATGTACAAAAAAATAGAATCATGCTACATCATTATGCTACAGCTGACATTCCTATTTCATATTTCCTTATATTTAAATGTCAGACAGTAAAAGCATGCAGACAGATGGCTATTTCAGAAATACAAAGTAGTTCCAAATATTTACGTCTAATCTATTAAAGAAAAGTTTATGAAAAATACCTCCAGAGAGCACAAAGGGTTCAGTTGGACTCATAGCAAGAGCAAATTCAGCATTATCTTGGTGCCCAGTCAATATCTGTGAGATGGCATGCTAGATTAACAAAGCTTAACTTGAAAATAGGATAACCGATAGCAAAGCTACGGGAATAACTTAACTCCCTCCATGGATATAAGTAAGTGTATGTGTTAAATTTCTAAAAGGCCTAAAACCAGCTAAACACTCAGAGGTTGAAATTCATGAAGGCAAATAAATGATGGCAACAATAGCAATTATTCATTAGCACCAGCGCACCAGATCAGGACGAGACTCTGAAGCTCCCAGGACAGCATGACGATTAGGTTGAGCCTCAACATCCCAAATAAGGACCTATTTTAAAAAACCAAGAACTTAATTCACAATGAACTTCGTTAAACCTAAACTTCAAATTAGATAAGTACAATAATTTCTTTAGACATCCAATTCTCCTTATTCATATAAATCACACATAAAAATCGATGCTTACATCAGGACTATCAGTGTGGGTGGCAACAATTTTACTGTTCTGAGGGAGTTCCCTAATTCTGTTCACCTGCAAAATTACAATCATGGATCACTTAAAAACTCCTCCAGAAAGCTATGTCAAGCTTTCATTAGAGTCAACAAATTACCCATGACAACTCACACAGCCACAAGACCAAGAAAGGGCCAAAAAGAAAAGGTAATAAGATACCTCACCAGGATGTATAATTGTTTTATACTTCTTAACAAAGGGAGAACGTGCTTCTTCATTGAACTGTAAGATCAAGCAACAAAAGACACCATATGTACTAAATATACCAGAAGAGGTCAATACGATCAAATAAGGGACAAGAAAAATGAAAGGGAGAGGGGGTGGGAAAGATAAAAAAGAAGCAATGATTATGGACAATAATATCACCTGTGCTATGTGCTCTGCAGCTGCAACTCTAGGTTTAACAACCTCACAGTTTGCTATTACAAGCGTATTTGGAACACTGCCATCAGTCTGAGCACAAAAAAATGTAAAGAACATGAGAGGTAATCAGTGAGCAAGTGACATGATTTAAAAAATATTGTGCAACAGAGAAGGCTAAGACACACATTGATATAAGTTGCTACCAACTTGGTAAGGCAAGTACAAAACAACTACTAACTAAGACACTAATTAACAAGAATCAGTGCTAAGCCCAGTAACACAGGCTGGTCCAGTGGTGCAAGTAGGTGATTCAACAGTGAATGGGCTGCCCAAGTAGGGTCTGTTGGGTTCAATACTGGGTGGCACAAGTAGAGAGTTGAGCCTTGCAGCTCTCATTAAGTGGAGGGCACCACATCAGTGTGGTTCCACAATGATTTTATCAACTACTTAAATGCCATAAAAACTTATGAACTTCCATGTTTGAAAACATTTTAAACAACTCATTCCAATAGTGAAGTTTAACATAGAAAGAACCAAGAAAGGATTAGGCTAAATATACGAAGATTTTAGATTGTGTCCACCAATATGCCACCAGCTAGCGCGTAGCCTCATATGATTACAAGTTTTCCCACTCTTCACAACTGAAGTCAGCTTAGTGCCTAAGTCAATAGAACATTCTATCTGAAATATAAAAATATGTACAGTTAACTGCTTCACAGAAAAGGGTAACTTGCCTGTTCAGAAAGGTAAAGACGCTGACGGCTTTTGTATGTCGCTTGCTCAAGTTGTGGACCCCATCTAATGTTCAAGTTTACATGATAATTAGTTATGCACTTGAAGATTGAAGCATAACTAAAAAGAATGTTTAAGCATTTTCATGTGTCCGTGCACTAGTGCGTATCCTATGCACACAAGATATACATTTCCTTGATCGGCCAGATACTAATAATGGGAGTATCAAAAGTTCACATATCTATCTTGTCTTTCCCTTGACATGGTCCATTTAATTGACAGGAAAAATATTAGCAAATGTCAACAACAGGTTCAAATGTTTAACGTTGATCTCTACAACCACCATTTTAAGAACTAAAACATTATTAAAAGATAAAAAATTTCAAAATTTCTACTCTTCCTTTCCTCCAGATAGTCCACGATGGATCAGAGGGTTTAATAAGGAAAAAAAAACCACATTAAAAAAAATGAAACATTCAAAACATCCTAATAGTGTAGAGAGGTGAAGAACATGATAACTAGAAAAATGAAGCGAAACAGAGGTCCATGCGAGGGTGAAAATCCCGAAAGAGAAGAGAATGCCCGTAGTTTACTTGAAGAAAAGATAAAAAGTTCTACATTTCATATTCTTTTCCTATGCAACATTTTCTCTCATGACCCAAACAGATTATTTACTAACAAGTACAAGACATTGCTGCAAATTTACTCAATAACCAAAAAAAAAAAAAAAAAAACTAAATTGAAAACAAGAACTTGGCTTGTTAGAGAATTTTTTTAATCTTCTCCCAGAACCCCGGAAACAACATAATCCTGAAATGCTTCCAATTTAAACTTTTTCTTGTCTTCTTTTCCCTTATTTTCCAACAGCCAAACAGAACTATTAGGAAATATTATCCGCTTAACCTCACATCGGACTGATCAAGAAACAAATACCACAACATCCAAGCCTAAAAATGCATAACCAAAAAAAAAAAAAAAACAGATGAAAGAGACATATTTACATTCTGAAATCATCATACATTATTCACTTTTTTCTATAAATTCCAAACAAACCACATGGAAAAAGGTTGACGAAACCCTAAAAGAAGCAAACCTTTTCCTCCCCAACATTCCATTTTCACCAACAGCAGCCAAAAGCAAACACACAAATCATGCAAAAGAGCTTACTTCCAAAAACCAAAACCAGAGAAAGAGAGAGAGAGAGAGTGAGTTGGTGTTTTTGTGAACGGACCGGCAAGATAGGGAGGGCCAAACGAGGTTGTGATTGGCGAGCCAGTCGTAGAGAACAGGGACTAGAGACTTCCATTGCGTGTAGCGTTCATCAACCGATCTTTCCATTGCTTTCCCTCTGTCTTTCATTTCTCTTTTTCTTCTTCTCGGCTTTTTCCCGCCTCTGCTGCGCTTTTGCTGTTGCTGCCCTCTCTCTGTGTCTGGGAGTGAGAGAGCGAGAAGTAAATGTGGGAACACACAGAGTAGATGGTGGACCTTTCGAGACTGAACGACTGTGCGCTTTGTCAAATTACTTTATCTACTTCTGTTTAGGATATATAAATATATATTTTTTCCTTTTTTATCAAAAATTATTTAAGACAATATTAATCAAAACTAACGTTATAAATATAAAATCTACTCAATTAATATAATATAAATAAAAATAAAAATATAAAAAAATTAAAATAATAAATATTAATAAATTTGTCATATTATAAATATAAAGAAAGAAATATAAGAATAAAATGATGAGAGTAAAATCTATATGTTATCAATTAAAGATGGTCATTATTTAACTATAGTTAAATTTTTAAGTTTAACGTTAGTTTTGATTTAGCTAGATTTTAACTGTTTCAAAAAAATTCTTTAGGTGTTCAGAATTATTATCGTTTTAAAAATTTATCGAAAATCAATATATTTATAAATTAATAATTAAAAAAAATTTTAAAAATTTACCTGTTACCCCCCCAAAATTTGAGTTTTTTCCTTTAGCCCCCCTCCACCAAAAATTCTTCCAAGCTCCGTTACTGCATACATCTGTGGAAGGTTACTAGTTGTTGAAGCAGCGTGATGATGGTACAATATTGTAAGGGTAATTTGGAAAATATGGTATATTATATATACTTATTGATGTAACCTTAATTATCATACAGTGAATATTTTGTCATCACAATGGACGTAGACTCATAGCTGAACCACTTTAATTCGCGTATTCTTCTCTCTTTTCCCTTTTGATTTCTGTTTATTGCACAACAGAGATGATAAACTATTACTTTATGGTCATACATGTATCGTCATATATTCTTTGTTCAGTCAATTTTCCATATCGGAAATGGCTGAAGTGCTTGTTTCCTCTGTCCTGGAGCGAAGTTGGCTGCAGTCCATCAACAGGTGGAACAAGTGGTGAGGGTAGTAGTTGGTGCAGATGAGGAAGTCCAAAAGCTCACCAGCAATTTCCGGGTCATGAAATCTGTGCTTGACGATGCAGAGAACTCACGAATGATGGAAAACATCGAGAGAGAATCGTAGGATAAGCTTACAGAGTTATCCTATGACATTGAAGATGTCTATCTTGTCTATCCCTTGACACGGTCCATTTAATTGAAAAGAAAAATATTATCAAATGTCAACAAGAAGTTCAAATGTTTAACGTTGATATATACAACCACGATTTTAAGAACTAAAACATTATTAAAAAATAAAGAATTTCCGAAATTTTCTACTCTTCCTTTCCTCGAGATACTCCACAATGGTTTAATAAGAAAAATATATCACATTAAAACAATGAAACATTCAAAACATCCTAATAACGTAGAGAGGTGAAGAGCATGATAAATAGAAAAATGATGCAAAAGAGAGGTCCGTGAGAGGGTGAAAATCCCGAAAGAGATCATACTGAATTGAGAAAATGTTCGTATTTTACTTGAAGAAAAGATAAATAGTTCTACATTTCATATTCTTTTCCTATGCAACATTTTCTCTCGGAACCAAACAGATTATTTACTAGCAAA
This sequence comes from Bursera palmeri, assembly GCA_026225775.1. Taxonomy (NCBI): domain Eukaryota; kingdom Viridiplantae; phylum Streptophyta; class Magnoliopsida; order Sapindales; family Burseraceae; genus Bursera; species Bursera palmeri. The sequence continues at coordinate 35,466 of JANKKB010002856.1, forward strand.
TTTACTCAATAACCCCAAAAAAAAAAAAAAAAACTAGATTGGAAACAAGAACTTGGCTTGTTAAAAAACAACATAATCCTGATCAAAATGCTTCCAAAATATAAATGTTATCTTTTTTTTTTTTCCGTCAAAATTAGGCCAAAATATGTGATAGTTTTTTATACTGTCCAGTAATAATCTATTATAACTAATTTCGACACGTAGGTTCGTCGGGCCAACCTGAGACTAATAATAAATGAAAAGCAAAGAA
>JANKKB010002862.1:0-24992 GCA_026225775.1 Bursera palmeri
ATTATATATTTTGATGAAAACAATATTATTTTAAAACTAATTAACGCATGCACAAAAGGGGAATAAGTGTTTCTAAGCCATTTACTCTCTCTTACTTTAATATAAAAATAAGGATTTTTATTTTTATTTTTTCACCTCCAATAATGATTAAATGATTTGCTTGACAGTCAAATTAGTTTGTATATATGAATAAGTTTGTATGAAAGTTCTGAAATTAATATTATTCAAAACACAAACTAAAAATGGGAATTAAAATCATGGAAAGTGGAACCCTCATCTGCAAATATGGAGATCAAGTGGAATCTTGATGGAGCACATATGAAGAACCAGGAATATATACAAGTGCAGGTTTTGAGAAAATAAATTCTTATAGCATCCAAAGTTGAAGGAATATATATATATGTGTGTGTGTGTATTTTGAAAAAAAAAAAAAAAATCAATTCTCATATAATTTTTAGTGTCTTCAAAGCCAAAAGATCACAAGAGTTACACGACATAATTTGGGGACAAAATTCTTGGAAATTGAAGTTAGTACAACATAGTACTGTGAGAAGGGAAAGATAACAAGAAGATGAAATGCTCTCAAGAAAACTAGACTATTTACCAAAAAAAGCTGGAGAACACAAAGCTTTCAGATGAGATAGTGTAGGTTTGCCTTTCTAGGAAAGGACGCTGTTTGTTGATTAACTAGAAAAAAAAATACCATAATCTCTTTAACAAAAACAACAATTATAATAATCTTCCTTCGTCACTATTTTAATAAAAGTTATGTTCCCCATCTTATCTGTAAATGTTATCCATATCTGCTGGAGCCAAATTGTATATAAATATATAAATAAAGTAATGTACTGAAAGATACCATTTTCAATGTCATGGTGCTGCTGCTGCTGCTTTCCTTTTGCCCATAAAAACTTGCAGAACCCCATCTGATCCTCCAGCCACTAGTGTGCATTGGTCCTCTTCCACTTGTCTCCAGCACACACTACTCACAAACCCTCGCTCACACTCGGCTCCACCCACTGGCTCGAAGCTTTGCTCCCATATGGGCTCGCCCCACCTCCTATCATACACGAAAACCTGGTTAGTTTCTGATCCGCAACACAGCAACCCTCCATGCCTCCACACCGACAACCCAACAAAGCTTATGCTGTTTAAATGCCCTTTGTAGGTTCGAATTGTGTTGGAATCGTTAATGTTCCAAAGCTTCAAGCATCCATCAGTGCTGGATGTCACCAAAGTATTGGCATCAACAAATCGAATGTATGTTACTGTCTTTTTATGCCCTTCAAATATCATTACCGGGTCTACCATCTTGCGGACATCGTAGCCGTATGCTCTCTTGTCCGCACATCCAACGGCCACCAATGCTCCACCGAAGGGGTGGAACTCAACGCAGCAGACCGAACTACGTACCGCGCTCGGCTGCACCGTCCCCATACACTTCCCACCGTCGTCGCAACGTGGGTCCCACATTTGCATGGTGCCGTCGTCCGACCCCGACGCACCCACGACCGGATTCCATTGCGAGTAGTCCACGCTCCAAACCCTTCTCCCACCGTGTTCATCACGTTCAAATATGGAAACTCTTCTCTCTAAATCATACTCCGTCACCACGCCATCGTAGTCCCCGGACCCCACAACCCCGCCGCAAGTCCCCGGCTTCCAGCGGAGGCTGCTGAGCTTAGCTGGGGTGCAAATATAATAGTCACAAGCCCTGTCATGCGTTAACAAAGCAAAAGGACTACCATCCTGGATTTCATCGGGTAACAAAGACTTCAAACTGTAAAATCTGATCTTCCTTGCTATTCCTGCAGTTGCAACGATGGAGTCGGAGGGGTCGAATTCGATGACGCCTAGGGTATCTGACACGGCTCCTCTGGTGGTTGAAGAAACAATGGTGGAGAGATTGAAATCCCATTCTCTTGCAGCAGCTCTTTCTTGTCCTGAATTTTCTGGTTTATTATCTTCCTGTGTCTTTCGTTTTTCTTGGTCTTCTCTTTCTGGGCTTTGAGCTTCTTGTTGCTGCTCTTCTGATTGCGTTGGGAGATGAAATCTTGAGAAGAAGTTTTTCATTTCCCATTCATATGAATTTGAGATGTGAAGTATCTAAAGAGGATTTTGGCTTCCCTTCTCCTCACCTATTATGAAGTTGATATGGATATATATGGATAAATATTAAAGCTTCCGGATTGTTGTTACTCGGACAGTACTGCTTTTATATTATTTCTACATACAAAATATTATACACTTTTCATACTCAATTTTGCACTTATTTACAAAAATACCAGCCTTCAATTGTCCATCATAACTTACATATGTTTTGTATTTTGGATAAATATTTATATACACACCCTCACCAGGTCATTTCCTGATTTCCTAAGTCTATCCAATTAAATGGTGGTAAATAATCACGAATAAGTTGAGAAAAATAAAAGAAAAAGAACCAACTCAACATTCTTTCCTACTTAAATGATGATAAACTATCATGGATGGATTGAAAAAAATGAAGAAAATAAAACAACTCAATATTAAAAATTGAAAAAAGAACTGTAATTTTAACTAAGTATAAATGGTTAGACTTACCATCTCAATGTAATGCTATAATAAGTATTCTTACGTAAAATGCTGCAAAAACTTATCTCAAGGCCTCAATGTTCATTATTTGTGAAAAGGAATGCAAACTCTTCGTTCTTTATTATAGCTATAATATAGAGATACTGTTATATATTTTTGTAAACCCGTATGGGTGATTTGGGAATTTCATAAGAGGAAGAAATCAAAACACTCTTGATGGGTATTTTGAAAAAACAAAAAATTAAAAAAGAATAAAGAGGTTGAAAGAAGAGGGTATTCAATGCAAATAATTAAGCAAGTGGCCAGGGGACAAAAGTGGAGTGTTGGTTGCTTTTGTACCTCAATTTTATGTATTGGATGGTGTGGATACAGGCGATTGTCTGCCTTTACCTTACGTGGTTTAAGTTTAGCCTTTTGTCTCCTCAACTTTTCTCTGTTTGTCAGCCTCAAATCGAACCAAGTCAAGTAGCAATTTTAATAAAAATATCACATGCCAAACCACCCATCACTCTTCTCTTAACTTGCAATTTTTCTTCACTTCAAATTTCACAAATTAATATTGATGCTAGCTTCACAGTGAATATTAAAAGTGAGTTTGATTTTGTGTATAGAATCCCATAAAAATGTGGTTGTATTTCAGTGTCATATTCTAGGTAAAGTATATCTACCATACTTATTTATATTTATTATAATAATATAGCTAATAATTGATTGACATATAACACATTTATATATTTTCCTAGTTGGTTATGCCATCATATCACGAAGGGTTAAAGAGAATCACATATATATAAAAGGGCCATGGACGAGACATCTCATTGATGGTCTTCAAAAAAGAAAGCTAACAGGTAGCCTTTTCTAGCTTGTGGGTATTATTTGCAAATAATGGATGAAAAGACTGCTGCCTCCTTCGTCCATCAATGGCTAAAATATCAACACTTTCATATCAATGGCAAAGCCTTCAGTGTGCCAAGTCTATATACGCTTTACCAATAAAATCACATCATGTCAACATTTATGCGTGATACGATCGTATTATTTAACAAACTCACTTGTGTAGAAGGAGATCAATAATTTGTACGTGTTACGAGCCAACTAATTCTTGATTGGGTATTAATTTCCTTTTATTAGTCAATGAATTTGTGATATGTCTACTGATAGTTTGACTGGCCTCTCATTGAATGAAATCGTGTCGATGGTTTGGATTCAGCCAATGGGCTGGCAACAATTACTTGGAAAAAAAAATAAAAATAATCAAAACAATTTATTATTACAGGAAATATATTAATAAACAACTTATTATTGCATAAAAACAATTTTATTTTTATTTAATTAAAAATAATATTTATAGACAAATTTTACAAATCCATCATATGCATGATTAATATTAAATTTATTATTACCTAAAATATATAATTAAATAAGTATAAATTAACATAATTTTTTTAATTCTCTTTTCTTCATTTTCTTAATACCCAAACAAAAACTTAGTGTGTGACATTGTACTAAATAGTACACTACATGTGTTTGATAACAATTTTGCATAGTATTAAATAATACAAAGTACAACTATCATATGCATATACACTGTCTTAAATTAAACAAAGTTAATAGGTGGCATTAGATTACATTGTTTAGTACTAATTAAAAAATTTACATTATTATTATTCAAAAAATTTTAAAAATTATATACATTACCGGACCTAATCATGTTCGCCCTTTGTACCCAGGAACCAACCCCACTTGCCCCTCATGGCTTGGGAACCAACCAACCCCACTCGCCCTTGGCCTAAGTCGTGAACCTTATCGTCCTTGTGCCCGGGTCGTAACCCCTCTCATCCCTGAACCTGGGTGACCCTGTTCACCTTCAGTCTGGGTCTTGATCCCAAGTGTCCTTGGGCCTGGGTCCCGACCCTACCTGCTCTCAGCTCAAGTCCTAACCCCAAGTGTCCTTGAGCTCGAGTCTCTATCTGGTACATCTTTAGTCCCAAACGTTAATTTTTATACAATTTTTTAAATTATTTTTGTTATAAATTAATACAATACATTGTTGCACCAAACATGATGTATTTTTTGAATAAAATTAATTTTAATACTATACAATACAATACAATGTTATACTATATACTATACAATATTGTGCACCAGACATGCCCTTAGGTCTTCATTATTTGCCAAGAGATAAAGGAAAGAGCTAGGTTTTTGTTTAGATGTTAAAAGAAAACAAAGAAAAGAGAGAAAAAAAAAAAACTAGAGAATCTAATTTTCTTACTAAATAGATGGAAACTGCTGCGATTAAGACCCACGGGCCATCCCGTTCGGGCCCATTTGATAAAGTGATCCCATTAATATCAAAAATTGATATAAATCATCTAGTTTGTTTGGTACCAGCCGTTGTTGTTGGGTTTCCATGTTATTGTTAGAGTGATCCATCTAATATCTATTTTTATAATATAAACTGTACAAACTATGAAGGTTGAAAATGCAAGAACCAAAGATGTGGGGTGAACGGGTAATCATGCACTAGAATTTTATTAAGGCTTCAAAAACTTCAATTGGGGATGCAAATTACAAAATAGAGGAGAAAGCTGCATGATATATTTGAATCTGTAGTGGTAACTTCTCAAAGTTTTACGACTCCCTACATTGCACAACAACTCGGTTCAGCTGTTCTTCAAGTCAATTATGCTTTAAGTTTGTCCACTGCAACTTACAAAGCTTGGCAATCCACCCAACTCTCCTTAAAGCACCTCACTGGCTCCTTCACTTGGCTTCAAGAATGGCTTATTCAATAAAGCAATTGAGTGGTGAAGCTCCACCCCACTCCACTCTCATCACAACAATTTTGACTATTTCCCTATCACTTTGTATTAGGACTGGTTTGGAATTGTTATTACTATGAAAATGAAGTCCCTATTTTATTAAAAAAATAAACAACTTATAAAATAAGTTATAACATATTTAATAAACTAACTTTTAAAAACTTATTTACATTTCAAAAGCACGATATAGGTGTTTGGTATTGTAGTTATATGCTTTTTATAAATTATCAATAAAAAAGAAAAAAGATTGCAGTATAAACAAAGTAAGAAGAGTTTTTGCAACATATTAAAATGGGATATGGAAATAAGTTGGTGCCAAATACTAATATATCCATATCTTAAGTTAGTAAAGCAGAACTGAGATCCCAACCCAGAAATAGAATAGGATTTAGTTATCGAATTCTTAAATTTGATTCAAATTAAATAATTTTAACAATATAAAGGAATTCAAAATTCTACGTCTATCCAATAGTTGAGCAGCAAGACGTGGGAAAAAGAGTTTGGAAAATTTGAATCCCTTAACTCATCAAATCAAGCAAAAAAGATTTATTTAGAATTGGAGAAGATAAATTGTATTTGTGTCGTGAATTTTAGGTTGGTGAAGATCTAAGAAAATGGACAACTTCTTTTTCAATATTATATTTTCTGCTGTGAAAAAAAGTGATAAGATGTTTGATAAAATTAATTTTCAAAATTATTGTGTTATCTAAAAGTTATAAATATTTGTTTGATAAATTTGATTTTTAAAATAAAATTTCTAATACAAATATTAAACACTACTATAATTTTGTATCCTAATTATTATTTCAACTTTATTTTGTACCTCAATTTTAATGAGACATCATATAAGTGGTATGATAAATTTATTAATATTTATTGTTTTGACTTTCATGCATTCATATTATCACTCATAGATGCTACATCAGTTGAGATACAGACTTTATATATATAATATTATTCAATATTAAAATATATACGTGTTTTTTTTTTAAATTATAATATTTAAAATAATTAAATATATTTATATATTTATTATTAAAAATTAAAAAAATTAAAAAGGTGTTGTCAGATCACTGCCGGCTTAATAATTACTGGGCCATTGACCTAAAGCAAGAAGACACGGATGGAATTGAAATGAGTAGAAACGGTTTCGGAAGAAGAAGGAACTGTTCTATTGGTTCAAGCTTCAGGATAACCAAAGCATAGCAATAGAGGGTTTGTTCCAAGTAAAGAGCTATCACTAGTTTGCGGTTGAAAATGATGCTTTGAGAATGGTTTCAAGCCCTTTTTACTGAAACGAGTCAGGGTCAAGATCTCAATCCAATCGCCGGTGACATGACGCATCCGACGATATCATTGTCATTGTGTTCGTCGACGAACGATCTACCATGTCCATGATCCGTTGATGTCGTCGTCATTTACGTAGGCGCATATTGATTTTGCGAGTTAATTGTTCAGTGCCCAAATGGCATCATAACCATAACTGGACATTAGCCATGACTCGCAAAATATGAAACCATGGCCTTAAGTCAATCAACAATAAAAAAGACAAACTAAGATCACTCCAAGTCAAGGTAGAAGAACTCATCAAATATAAGCCTTTTGCCAGCTAAATCAGAGTCATGTACATGCTTCGTCTAACATGTGGGCTTCATCTGGGCCGGCTATTTCAGGGGAGGGCCAGTGGCCCACCAGGGCCGATGTGAGGCTCTACTATAAACTAACTCTTCAATCACTTTTTTCAGTCATTCAAGTTCTGATTTCAAGTAGACTACGGGGAAGAGAAAGCGCGCGAAACCACGACAACTCTCAAATCCCCAAACAGAACCATCAAAACCAAGAGTTCACCATTGAAACGAACAGCAATCATGGGCAAGCAAAAGCAACAAGTTATCTCCCGCTTCTTTTCCCCCAAACCCAAGGCAACTCCTTCATCATCATCTCATTCTTCACCACCCAAAATAGCACCACCACCACCGTCACCATCACCACCCGCACCTAAAGTCACCGCAACCGTCTCATTTTCTCCCGCAAAACGCAAAGTCGTTTCGACCCTCTTCACTCCTACTCCCAAAAAGCCCAAGCTCTGTCCTCCACCGAAACTTCCAGAACCTTCTACTTCTTCGAACAATAAGTACACTCCTTTGGAGCAACAAGTGGTGGACCTGAAGAATAGATACCCAGATGTTCTTCTCATGATCGAAGTCGGCTACAAGTTCCGGTTCTTTGGGGAGGACGCGGAAATCGCGGCGAAAGTGTTGGGTATTTACGCTCACGTGGATCGCCATTTCATGACGGCAAGCATACCAACTTTTCGATTAAATGTCCATCTGAGGAGGTTGGTTAGTGCGGGGTATAAGGTGGGGGTTGTTAAACAGACTGAAACTGCTGCGATCAAGGCCCATGGGCCGTCCCGGTTGGGCCCATTTGGTAGAGGGTTGTCGGCGTTGTACACGAAGGCGACGCTGGAGGCGGCGGAGGATATGGGAGGGGGTGAAGAAGGTTGTGGTGGAGAGAGTAATTATTTGGTTTGTGTGGTGGATAATTGTATTACTAGCAGTAATGATGATGGTTTTGATGTAAGAATTGGGGTTGTTGCGGTGGAGATTTCGACTGGTGATGTAGTTTATGGGGAGTTTAATGATGGTTTTATGAGGAGTGGGCTTGAGGCTGTGGTTCTCAGCTTGTCTCCTGCTGAGTTGCTCCTCGGCCAACGGCTTTCGAAACAGACAGAGAAGGTAGTTCTCCGAGGCTCTTGATGATTTTGTAGCTCTCGAACTAACATAAAAGTGACTTGTGTATCATATTGCAATGTTATTTTACTTTTTGATCAAGTATTGGAAAGGTGTTTATTTTCCATTTGTGAGAGACTTTTGCTTAAGGAAAATCGGTGTTGAATAGAGAAGCTTTAATGGATATTTTTACAATGATTAAGAGGAGACTTTGTCGAAGTTTGTATGTGATCGGAAAGTGTAATTCATTGTTTTACCTAACAAAGTGTAAGTTAAACAATAGTTTGTTTTGTAATCCTCCAATGAGAAACACCGTTTTATGTACACTGAATTCATAAACTGAGAGACTCTGAAGTCATTGTTTGATCCCCCAAATTTCCTGACATCATGGTATGTTTTATGTGGTAGTTACTACTGGCATATGCTGGACCAGCATCAAATGTTCGTGTCGAACATGCTTCACAAGATTGCTTTAGTGGCAGTGGTGCACTCGCTGAAGTGATGTCGTTATTTGAGAGTGCGGGTGAAGAAAATTTAGCAAATAATGAGAAGCAAAGTACAGAGATGACAGAGAAAGGAAATCATAACTCCACAATTGAGGTGCGACTTTGTTTTCTTTTATTTTTTGTCCTCCATGTGTGTATTCATCCTTTTCTTCCTCTAATTTATGTAATTTGCGGTGTCAAAAGGCAATCAAAAACATACCAGATTTGGCTGTCCAAGCATTAGCATTGACCATTCGTCACCTCAGGCAATTTGGATTTGACAGAATAATGTGCCTTGGAGCCTCATTTCAATCCTTATCAAGCAGCATGGAGATGACACTTTCAGCTAATGCACTTCAACAACTCGAGGTAATTTACTTTCTTTATGTGTCAGGCTGAAAAATTTTCAATTGTTTCTGGTAAACAGCGGCTTTCAACAAAGTTTTGTGGTAAGTACCTCCTACTGCCAGCTGGAATTGCTTGGTGTTGCCATCAATTTATTTGGCTGTGGTGGGGGGTTATAAATATGAATTTAAAATGGTTCATTAGATAAATTTGGGCCAATGAAGTTAGATTTCTAAAATGAATTTAAAGCTAGTGCTTGGTATTGACATTGCTTTGCTTGAAGTAATTTGCTAGAAAGTTTACCATATTTCCATAATATTAGATTACTTATCCTTGGGGTGTTTTAAAATTTTCTACTTCTATCTAAACCTGTCTTTTACTCTAATATATGTTCTTAGTGCTTTTAGGTTTTGAGGAATAACTCAAACAGGTCTGAGTCTGGCTCGTTGCTGCATATTATGAATCATACTCTTACTATATACGGTTCAAGGCTTCTTAGACGTTGGGTATGAGATAAACCTAGCCTGTTGTGTAGTGCTATCCATACTTCCCATATGATATATTAATTCATTGCGATACAGGTGACTCACCCTCTATGTGATAGAAATTTGATATCTGCCCGTCTTGATGCTGTTTCTGAGATTGCAGAATCCATGGGGTCTTATAAAACTTCAGATACTGTTGGTGGGTCCGATGATAATTCTGATGTAACGATTGTAGAACCTGAGTCATATTATATTCTTTCTTCAATTTTGACATCTTTGAGAAGATCACCTGATATTCAACGTGGAATAACAAGAATCTTCCATCGCACTGCTACCCCTTCTGAGGTAATTATTATCTTTCCTTGGATAGCTAATATTTTGAGTCGATGCTTAGAAGTATTTTTGTGTGTGTGTGTGTTTTTATTTTATTTTATTTTAACTTTTAATCTTTGTAGTGTGTGCCCTACAAGATCAACACCACTTTCTCCCCCTCATGTGAGTTTGGCTGTAGTTGAGGAAGGATCATTTGTCTACCTCACATACCGGTTAAGTCTGTTAATTTACCCTGTGTGTTTGATTTATGAATTTTCTGATTAGTCAAAGTCAAACATACCATCTTATCACATGCAGTATCTTATGATATGCTAAAACTTTTATGCTGTAACAAATCATGAGGAAGCGGCTGCATGAATCTGTTCGGCTTGTGATATAATTTGATGGAGCCTTTATTCATTAGTTAAAAAAATATAAATAAGGAAGCATTTTTGGATTTATCATTGGTTTTTGAATTGCACAGGGGTCCTATTATTTTAAGTTGCTGGACTTGAGTGTGGTAACTGGAAACATTTTTATTAGAAAACAGTTTATGATAGTTGGAGCCACTCTAGCCCTTCCCTCTACTGCATGCTGACAGAATTGAAGTGATTGGTTGTTGCAGTTCGTTGCAGTTATTCAAGCTATTTTAAATGCTGGAAAACAACTTCAACGACTTCATGTTGGTGAAGAATATAATGAGAAAGCACTATCAAAGACTGTGCGCTCAGTTCTCTTGAAAAAATTGATATCTACTGCTTCTTCAACCACTGTGGTTGGCAAAGCTGCAAAGCTGTTATCTACTTTAAATAAAGAAGCAGCTGATAAAGGGGATCTACCAAACTTGCTCATCATCTCTGATGGCCAGTTTTCGGAGGTTTGTACTTTGTGTGAAGATATATCTTCTGCACTTCAGCTTTTTGGTGGTTCATGCATAATGAATTTTGTAATTTTTTCTTAACCCAATTGATATTTTGATGCACAGGTTGCTAGAGCCCGAAAAGCTGTTCAATTGGCAAAGGAGGAATTAGATTCTTTGATTAGTTTGTGTCGCAAGCAGCTTGGAAAGCGCAATTTGGAGTTTATGAGTGTGTCTGGAATAACACATTTGATAGAGGTAGGTAGCTTGATTAGCTTATGTTTAATAAATGTAAGTTTTGGAGATGCAGGTTGTAAAAGAATACGATCCATTTATTGTTATTCAACTCCACAAGTTTCTTGCTTTACTTCTCCATTCTAATCAATCTGTTCACACACTTGTCACTTAGTATTTCAAGCGCTCAACTTGCTACTTTCTAAGTCTTGTAGATAAATTCAGGCAATTGTTGCAGTAGATATTACTTTCGTCTCAGTCTCTAGATTTCAGAGTTTATTTTGCTTTTGGTCTGTTTCGTAAACCAGAAATATTATTCTCCCTCTGTTAGTGTTCTGCTTTTTCATCACAGAATTTGCCTAGGTTGCCAAGTTGTTTAATATTTCTATTTGAAGATGATAACTTGATCATCACACCTGAACCATGTAGCTTTGATTGCAGTTGCCCATAGAATCCAAGGTACCTTCCAATTGGGTTAAGATAAATAGTACCAAAAAAACAATCCGCTATCACCCACCTGAAGTATTGACTGCTTTAGACAAATTAGCACTTGCCAATGAGGAACTTGCCATTGTCTGCCGAGGTGCTTGGGATACCTTTCTTAGGGGGTTCAGTGAATACTATTCAGAATTCCAAGCTGCTGTGCAAGCACTAGCTGCTTTGGACTGTTTGCATTCACTTGCCATTCTTTCAAGAAATAAGGTATTCTCTTTGAGGACATTAAGTTTCATGCTTCATTTTGCTACCGGTTTGAGATAAGTAATATGTTCTGGTAATCTGTTTCAGAATTATGTTCGTCCAGTGTTTGTGGATGACAGTGAACCTGTTCAGATACGCATCTGCGCTGGTCGTCACCCAGTATGTATCCTGAGCTAATCAATTCTACCTTTGCTTGTTGCTTACAAGATTTACATGAAATTTGTGGGGAAGTTAAAAAATATTAATTAAAAATAATTCAATAAATTTAGTTCAAGTATTTTAATTGATCAAGTTTCTACCATTATGAGTTATCTGTGCAACTTGCATTTTGGGTGTGGTCTACCAAAGGGTCACACTTGTGGCTCCCTGATTTTTGTCTATATATAAGGAAGGATCCATGACACTACATCTTTATACAAATTCTTACACAATTTGTAGACTATTGGATCCAAGCACTTTGGAGGGTTGATATTAATGCACCTTAGAAATGACATATAAAAGATTCAATCTTAACCATTCAAATACTTGGATCTAACAGTCAAGAAATTGTGTTAAAATTTGTATAGAAAATAAGGTGCTCTTGAACATGCCCCATATTACATAGGTTTGCCTGTGGTTGGTTTGAAAATGATTATAGTCTCTTGTACAATCTTTGAGTGGTTGCTCATGGCATAAGAATTTTGGTCTTAGGTAAATTACAATGTTATGATTATCCTGATTAAAATGTATGTGAGATATCTCAGATCAATAGCTATGAATTTCATCTCAATTCTCCCATTTGTATTGTCCTGGTTAGATATAAGGCTACAGATACACAACTTCTCTCCATCCCTCTCCCTCCTTGCTTCTGAGATGTTGTCAATAAATTGTATTGTTTTCTCCATCCTAAGTGATTTTAGGAGGGGTTGGGCAGTATTCTCTTTGATACCTTTATTTACGGTGATAATTGTTTTGACTTGTTCATTTCTTTCAGAATGTTCAGTTTCATTGTTGAGCTAAACTGAAGCATGTTGTTTTGGCCTCTTGAAAAAAAATTAGTTGCTTTTGTAATAATCTTCTGACTTGCACTAATCCTACTATGATTCAGGGATACAAGTACTAAGTTATTAACTGCTGATTTATATTATTGTTTGATATTTTATTATGTCATTATGTGCTATTTTTTATTGATTACCAGCTTTAACCAGGTTTTGGACACCATATTACAAGACACTTTTGTCCCGAATGATACAGACTTGCATGCTGACAGAGAGCATTGTCAGATTATTACAGGACCTAACATGGGTGGAAAGAGCTGCTATATTCGTCAAGTTGCTCTCATTGCTATTATGGCTCAGGTAGAGCTGGAGATATAATAAGCATTTTTGTTTTATAATGAGCTCTTATTTGTCTATCCATTTTTTTTTTAAAATTTTTGGTTTCAATACTTATGACTGTATTTAAATACTATTTTAACCAGTTTTTGATCCGTTGGTGTTTCTTTATTGATACTTTCGTGTATGGTTGGGCATGATTTTGCATTGTGCCTCAAAATGGATGAATTTTTCCAATATTCTTCTCCTGCTAGTGTTGATTGTTAAGCAGGGCTCATAATGTCGAAATTGATCTATATTGCATCCGGTTGATAAAATTAATAGCTTATGGTCATTGCTTTGTTGATGCCTTCTGAATCTGTTCCCTCTAGATTGGTTCCTTTGTACCAGCATCATCAGCTGAACTGCATGTGCTTGATGGCATCCACACTCGGATGGGTGCTTCTGATAGCATCCAACAAGGGAGAAGCACCTTTCTAGAGGAACTAAGTGAGGCTTCTCATATACTTCACAAGTGTACAGCAAACTCGCTGGTTATAGTTGATGAACTTGGAAGGGGCACAAGTACTCATGATGGTGTAGCTATTGCTTATGCTTCATTGCATCATCTACTTGAGCATAAAAACTGCATGGTTCTTTTTGTCACCCACTACCCTAAAATTGCTGATATCAAAACTGAGTTCCCTGGCTCCGTGGGGGCATACCACGTTTCATATTTGACCTCGAATAGGGCTACGGATGTAATGGACTCTAAATCTGATCAAGAAGATGTAACCTACCTATATAAGCTTGCGCCGGGTGTCTCTGAGAGGAGTTTTGGGTTTAAGGTTGCACAGCTTGCACAGGTAACTCAAACTCTCTCCGTCCTTTCGTTGATATTAGGTGATTTACATTATAGAATCCAGAAAAAAATCTTCCACTAAATTGGATTTCCACCAAAAAATTTCTTGATGCAAAATCCTCTTGTAAGAACTGACAGTTTGGCCTGGAAGAAATCCTTTATCAAGATTGCTTATCAATTGGACTCTGCAATGCAGATCATCAGGTGTCTGTAGTTAATGCAGGGGCTGGATAATTCTGGTGCTACTTGAACATATGAGAATTTTCTCTTCAGAGATTCTAAATTTAGAAGTTAAAACTCTTCACTTCTTATGAAGAAGAGTTGTTTTAGTTGATGTGAACTCACTGTCTCATTGCAGCTACCTTCATCCTGTATTAGTCGAGCCATTATCATGGCTGCAAGGCTGGAAGCAGAAGTGAGAGGTAGAATGGAGAACATATCAGGAGAAAGGCAGTTGCTAGAAACACCAATTGATGAACAAGAAGCACAAGGAAACATGTTGGCATCAGCTGATAGTTTCTGTGCAGGAAGTGTAGAGGCTCCTGAAGAATTAACTAGTGCTTACCAAGAGTTCTTTCTAAATTTGAAGTTTGCAACACTTGATGATAACCCTTCAAAAAGCTACCAGTTTTTGAAGCATGCTAGAAGTATTGCAAAGGAATTAATAAGCAGGTGCAAATAAATATTATTAGTGTTTCTTATCCAGAAAAAGGAAAAAAAGCATGATTCCTGAATTCTAGTCTTTTTTTTTTTTTTTCTCTTTTCTCTCCTTTTTTCATATTTTGCTTCAGATATATGGTGTTCAAGGGGGCAGATGTTTCTTCCGTCATCTTCGTTTACTAAATTTGCATTCTTAGAGTTTTTGGTTTGGTCAGCTACGGGAAATTTTTGGTGAATGATGGGAGGATACTTAAGCTAACTGTTTTTCCCATTATTTGCTGGCTTCTGACCTGGCATTTAATAGAATTAGTTTATATCCATTCCATCGCTGAACTTCCCTGACATTAATTTTGATCTTTTGCTGTACAGATAAAAAGGCTTTTGTGTGAAGTGAGATTGCTCAGATACTATTGTGTGATAGCAACACCATAGTGTGATGATGGAGACCAGCTCAAATGGCGATGTTCATTTTTGTAATTGTAGATAGATTGTATGTAAAAAAAAAATTATCTCGGTTGATTGTAATTATTCTCTCTTTCATCTATTTAAAGCCGGTATCCAATATGATTAACGGCAAAACCTGATTTCTTTGCACGTATCTGGAACCAGCTAATTTAATGTAACTTGTAATGATGTGCAAGTAAAAAGAAAAAAGAAAAATGGAGAGTAGTTTCTCTCTTTGCCTTACTCGTGCAGTCGTGCTGTTCCGGCTATTTCTTTTCATTCTATGATATTGCACTACTAATAAGTTTGGTCATTAGATGAAATGAGAGAGCGCA
The DNA here is from genome assembly GCA_026225775.1 of Bursera palmeri. Classification (NCBI taxonomy): domain Eukaryota; kingdom Viridiplantae; phylum Streptophyta; class Magnoliopsida; order Sapindales; family Burseraceae; genus Bursera; species Bursera palmeri. Next base: position 15,141 of record JANKKB010002862.1, read on the forward strand.
ACGCTTCTCTTACCTTCAAAAATAAGTTTGGTCATTAGATTCATGTCTATTGTAATCTTCTGCAATTCCTTAGTTATGCTCTCTTGTTGGGGGGAAAACTCAGATTTTAATGGAAATATATGTTTATATAAATTATTCTCAATATACAAAAACGATATCCCGAGTCTGAGCCACTATCAATGGTTTAATGTAATATTATAATAAACTCAAATTAAGCTCCAAGTGTTTGCATTAGGATATCAAAAAGAATTGGTGTATGCTCTTCCTATGAATCTGTGGCTGCCTGGCAGCATCGAACTAATATGACTTGATAGTTGTAACTTGTAAACAAACTTTCATAGGCAATCATCCCAATCTTTGAGCCACATTGTGTTAGGTAATGAATTTCGGAAACAGTTGAATGAATGTTGCTTATTCTCTTTTAAATAATAATACAGAAATTCTCACTCTCACCCGACCAACCATTAATACGAAGGAAACATTATTTTACAGGTATTGGCGGTTTTAACCATTAACTCATACCTTAAATGCCATCTCTAATGCTGGCTAGGAACATTCTAAGCTCTCTTGCCTTCCTCTCATGCTCAGGTGATGTTTCAGTTTCTGAATCACTTAAATTTATAACAGTAATTTGTTGGTTATTCATTTCTCGAGTTCGAAGACATACTGGTGAAGGACTCACAAGATCTATGATTTCATTTCTTGCAACCGTTGGACTAGTTGGATACAAATGCTTGCCATCAGCATTGCTTTCTGACTCTGACTCTGAATCTACATCTAATTGGTCTTGCCATAGAAAATCAACTTCAATAGCTGCATTCCTGTTCTCTGACGTCTCTGTTACATTTTGAATGACGCTGCTGTCTGATTCAATATCAAGCAACAGAGCTTGAAGTTTCTGATCAATTTCAGCCACACGAGATCTGGGTTTCGGTTTCTTTAATCTTGCAGGAGCTCTTTTCTCGTTAAACTCCAATATCTTTTCAGGACAAGCACTACACACAAACAAGAAAGTATTAAAGAGAGAAGAAACAATTTGCAGAATTGAAAGACATTTTAGATGTAAAGAATGAGATAATACCATTCAATAACTCAGACAAGAGAAATCCTAGCAACAAAATGTTTGACATTCTCTCATTCACTCTCCACCTCTAGCGCTAACATATTCATACCAATATATAATATCATAAACAGCAGATATTACCTCTCTACGAGATCTGCTGGAACCACAGAAGTTTTCAGGTGATACGACTCTTCCCACGAAACCTCAAAGCATTCTGTTCCCTGAACTTTTCGGCGCTTAATAATTCCCATTACAGGGCATTTAACTGGTATCTGTACTTGAGAAATTTTTGCCAGTTCCATAAAAAAGCAGTAAGCTCAATTCAAAGCCAAACATGCCAGAACCAAAACAGGATCTGTTGATTTCATAGGTAGTCACATGCAGCAAAAAGTCGTAGAGCAAGATTGTATAACAAGAATACAAATACAAGCCGCATCAATTAAATGCTAAACAAATTAATAAGGGATCTTCAGAAATTTCTGCGTGTGTTGCTGTACCTTACAAAATGTCTTAATGAGTTTGCTTCTCTTTTTCTTTTTCTTTTTTTCTGAGTTCAACAGAAACAATCAAAGTTCTTTGACTACAAAGTGATAAATGTTGTGGCCAAGCTATCATGTAGCAAAATTATGCTCATGCGTGGAGGTTGATGATGTGCAACAAAGTTGTCTAAAATGCAGGTAACTGCAGTTTCTGGACTAGTTCACAAAACCCTCAATAGAGGGCTACAAAGATGGTAAGAATAATTGCAGACTTCAGCAAGTCCAGTCCACTTTTTTCCAGTAGCAGTAGGAATAAGCGCATTTTTCTAAATAATTTTTTGGTAACTTGTGACAAGCATCTTTAAATCTTTGACTGTCAATGTAGACAATTATGTTTCCAATCTAAATGGTGAATTTAAAAATTGCATTGCATAGCATAATAGTATATGGGGGTGAACCCCTCATAGTGGTCAAGTTTTTGCAAGGGCGGTAATAGCAGGTCTTGCCTAGATCATATCGTACTTCATAAAAATCTGAGTTGGGAAAGCATTTCAAACAAAAATAGATGAGAACAACAATGGTTATATAGAGAGGTACCTTCTGCAGTGAAGGTTTGGCTCCTGTTGAGAATGTTGAACACAAATTGACAAATCGCCTCAAATCTCTTTCAGCAATCTTTGAAAGGATATATTCGTCTGAACTATTGATCAAACATAAGCCAGAATATACAAAGATGACTGAAAAAAACTTTTCTGTTTTGCAAAAAAAAAAAAAAGGTGGAAAGTGCAGATGGGAGTTTTGAACAAGCAACTAATGATATAAGATACTTAAGGACAACAAAAAGAGCTTAGCTATAAGCTTAAACAAAATTTTCCACAAAGGAAATCAAGCGGTGTTCCTTAATTTGAACTTCTCCAAACCCAAGGTCTTAACTTTGAAACTTTGATCCTTTAAATGTTAAATTTGCAGAATTTTGACAAGTTCAAAAAGATATAAAACCAACATCTTGACTCCACTTCAAGAAAGTATTTTCATGTTCAACAAAAGCAATAACATATAAACTTGCCTCCATGAAACAAAATTAGCAGTTCTAAAATCCTAACCTCAGAAAATAAACTCTCATTTACATGTGACAATGTTAAGCACACTTGACTAAGACATTAAATGATACTTGCATAACAATCTTGCAGTGTCATTAATGTGAGCATGAAAATTTAATAACATGAGTGCATGCGAACACAATACAAACAAAGGAATCACCTGTTTTCTCAGGAGGCCATCCAAAGAACTGTGCGCATATATCATGAAGTTTGGTACGCAAAAACGGATGCTGAGCAAGTACCCTATTAAAACAAGAGATAAATTCACATTAGAAATGTTACAAGATGTATTTATATTAACTTCTTAAGCTTTTACCAATATCATGAACATATTCTCTCTCTCTTCTCTAATCTTACCAAAAATGTCTATATTTCAGACAATTACAGTCCACCATACTCTAGAAAATGTAAAATGGTAACAACAAACAGTGACACCAATCCCAGCTCGTGAGCATGATATGTGTGCATGAGAGAGAAAGGGTGGGGATACGGGTTTAGTACAAAATTGAAATTGAGGAAAGAAAACCAATCAAAAGAAGGGAAAATAAATGTCAAAAGATAATATTCTAAAACCTTTCCCATCAAGAAACTAACATAAATAACAATAACAGCAGCATAGTAAGAAATTTTACCTGCGGACAGCCTCAGAGTCTGCCGAGTGACACTTTGGCTTTGAATATGCATCAATCACTTCCAAAAATAGATTTGCTGGTTGTGAATAATGATCACTTCCTATCATGACCATCGGGTATTTCAAAATTAGTAAGCAGCAATTTTTCCATTTGAAGAAGGTCAAACATGAAACTGATAATTTCGATGGATAGCTAGCGTTAACATTTAAAATATTTGCCACTTTACTAATCCAAATTTCTAATAATCTTCAAATTTTAAATAACACTCAAAGCACATCCATATAAGCAAGCACCATTATTGAATTGAATAACTGAATAACAATGTTAAAGTCAATTTTACAATTCTTCAGAGAAATTAATCATTCTTAAACTTCTGAAAACTTGTAGCAAATGGATAACTAAAGATTTTTTTTTTTTTTTGTTTTACAAGTCATCTCAAAATTTAATATGCATTTTTTAGCTACTTTCGGATAGTAAGCTAAATTCTAGTAATGTGAAATGCTAATTTTTATATTTAGCTCATAACCATTTCCATCAAGTGAACTCAGAAACACTTCAGAATACTCTAAAATACAAGTGAATAGAGCTAGATGCATTCATGGTAGTAAGATGTGATAGAAGAAGGTTCCTTTATTCACCATAAAAATTCCTCGAATTCTTGGCCTTTTTCACCAAGGACAGTCCCTCTGATGCAATTCGTTGAAGAACAACACTATCTCCAATGGATTTAACAATGTGGCATGCCGACTCCTGTAATCAGGGGTAAATTTACCACAGCATAAGTATTATTCTGATCTGATATCCATCTAAAGAAGAAAGAAAGAAAGAAAAAAAAAAAAAGTTTCACCCAGAGTTTAAAAGTAGAGAATAGAATCATACTGGGCCTAGACCATGTACTCCCTTGGAATAATCACTGCCAAGAAGAAGGGCTAGAGTAATCTGAAGATCACAAATTAATTACAGAAGATCCAGTCTCAGTAATACAATAAACAATATAGGAATATGTTTCATTAGTTGCTTCAACATATAGAAAAGATATCAAGGAAATGCATTCATCTGGTTTAAACCCTTGCTATGCCTTACTATTACAAAAAATGAAAGGAAGAAAATAGTAAAAAATCTATTGAGAAAATAGTATTTGTTTTATTACAGAAAGATACTTCTAAAAAAATAACAAATATATTTGACTATGTCACTCACTTAAACCCAAGTTAGGGTGATAAAATTCTAATTCAATCCAATCCAAACCGATTCAATTTTAATTGGTTTCAATTAATTAATTTGATTGGACTACATTTTCTAAAATTTAATAAAATTAAATTGGTTATTGGATTTCCTGGTGGAAATCTAATGACACCAATCTAATCGAACATAAGTTCGAAAATAGGGATATTTTCTACTTTCAATTAAGGCACTAATAATCAACTAATATCTCTCATCATAATTTTTAATTATTTTAGTTATTTGTCTAGTTTTACAAAATATTAAGTATCCTAATATATAGTGNTATAAAATATAATTATATTAAAATTAGATTTCAATATATTTCAAGGCTGATTGGATTCTATTTTCATGTACAGAATTGGATTGGATTTAACAAAATTAATCGTTTGAATCGACAAACACCCCTAACCCAAGTTATTTGTACTCACCTACTCACCTACACACAAGTGGATCTTTAATTACTCTTAACAAACTCCTTCATGTCACTCACATGCATGCTAAAACACTCTACCATTAGACTCATAGTTACTAGATTCAAAGCTAACCATTTACTTTCTCTTTTAACTTCTTTTGTTCATGTATTGCTTTGACCTCCTCTTCATTTATGTTGAATTCCCCTTTAATTTCATCAACGATGTTTGCATATTTTGTATTAGGCTTTTGATGCTTAGTTGATTTTCTTATTTGTGACACTACTTCATTTTCTTCTAGTTTAGAGTCTTCATCTATACTATTATTTACTCATGGACGTGGTCTGTATGACAAGCTTCCTTTTGGCTCATCGCCTTCTGAANATTTTATCAGTAACTTCTGGATAAAGATCTAAATCCTTTTCTTTGTCTTCTTCCCTCAACCTTTCTTCCATTTTTTCTTCTAACTTTCTGAGTTTGGCAAAGTTAACATATGAGAGATCAGTAGGAAGAAGCTTCGTTGAACACCATAGTCCTTCATGTATAAGTAAGATAAGAACACCTTCACCTTGTCCTTTCATCATCCCCACGAAGATACACATATTGCCTTCTTATCAGACAAACCACGCCCATAGAAACATGACTACATTATGGTACAATTGAAGACACTAAACAAAAAGAAAATGGAGTAGTGCCTCAATCATAACATCATTTAGGCAACAAAAACCTAATCTGAAATATGTCAATTCATTATTATTAATGAAACTGAAAGGGAATTCAATAGATATAGATATGAAGAGGATGTCAAGGCACCACCATCGACAAAAAAAAGTTAAATAACAAATTTAATTTTAAGGGGGACCATTAGATATTGACACTAAATTCTTTTGGCTTTTTCAGAGTTATATTTTTTTGTGAAATTGTACAATGAAAATCTAGAAGATTTAGTCACCAACACTCTACAAATCCCCTCACCGACATACTGCAAAATATTTTACTAATCGCTAGTTGCTTGGTAAAGCTTTGATTAAGTCGTTTTACTAACCGATATATAAAATTTATAAATGGGAGTCTAGTACACCATTCTAGTACAAGTAACTTGCGTGTGAATGAGTAGCTTAGTCCAATGTTTATGTTATTTTGTGTAGAAGTGTCTTTGTATAATAAAACAAAGGCTGTTTTCTCAATAAATTCACTCGTAGAAGGGGAAAATAATAAAGCAATTTGTTCAATAAGTAGCTTCAAGAAATAAAAAAAAAAACTTACCAATGAGTTCCTTCCGAACCCAAGTTTTCTCTCTATATCAACCATTTCATAACAAACAACATGGCCACCTTCCCCTAATACCTCAAGTTATGGTTAGCTATATTGGTGTTGATCAAAGAAATAATCATCAAGCGGTTCTAAGGAAAAAAGTGTCCCCATCCACTAACCAAGGCAAATGTCCCTGTATACTGTCTTAGCACCAAAAAGAAAGATATCTGAATCTGATGAGAAACATCCATCCTGAGAATAAAATAACAATGAAAAAATTTAGCTAGATGATTGCATGTTTTTGTAAATTTTAAATTCATTTTAGACAATCCCAACTTGATTGTTAGGAATGAAAAGAAAAGACATATCATACTTACACATAACAATTCCAAGTTTAATAATGCACATTGTGCTTCAGCTTCCTCAATCCTTGGGTATGGAAAAGGCAAAAAATGAGAGTTAGTCCTGGATTTTCCATCATAAATCAGGAACATCAAAACGCACCTGAAATATCTATCAACTGAATATTTCTTATTACATTAGTTATGGTTTTATCAAATCTAAAATTCTTCACACAAGATTTTGTCGGGAAAGGGAGCTTTTCAGTTTTTTTTTTTCGATGGCCCAGTTAACAGTTGGTAACCCCCTCCGCCACAACTCTGATGAAGAGAGGGATGCAATTCTAAATCTTTGACACTTGATCAAGGGAATAAACTGACTGGAGTCTTTCTAGCAAATGAGCAAAACTAAGTTCCACCACAATTACCCATCCAAGCAAGGAACTCCTAATGCTAGTCCAAGCGCTTTTGCCTCTTTAATCATGCATGAGAACTCAGACCCCATATTTCTTCGAAGCGATGGCAACTTGTCTTTGTTAGTTTCATCCTCAGTAACCTGCCTTTCGCCAATCAAAATAATTTAGCAAAAAGTAGTAAAATAAATTAAACAGCGATAAGTTTGAATCGTAAGGTTCCCCACCTCAGATCCTGAGTTTAAGCGCCTCCTATAAGTGGATAATTTGATAGCAGGAATTGACCCATCTAAGCATAACAAAAATTTATCAAGCTTATTTATGACCTAATTTAAAATAAAATTGATCATGCATAATTCTACTTAATAACTGGATCAAGCAATTAATGTCAAATTTGGAAGTGTAAAAAGAGCTTTCGGGTAAAAGTGCATATATATGTAAAAGAAAATGCTTCTAAAAAGCACTCACTTTGATCCCAAAAATGTTTTTAATTATTTCGATAATATATATATATATATATATATATATATCACCATAAAGCAATCTCTCACCCACAATTAAGCTTAAACATCGATGTCTCTGCAAGTTATGACTTACAATCCAATTTCACAGAACCAATAGCCAGAATTCAACTAATTAAAATAAAATTTCATTAACATTCCTTCGTTTGATTGTACAAAATATATATCATCTCTTGTAGAGGTAAATGAAACATACCCACTAAATAAAAAGACAATTTTGACAAGTGTAAGAGCAAAAAGGAATACCACTAACAAAAATGAGGGTACAGTTCAAAGCAATGAGAGCTCTGAGGCGGTGAAAGAGACCCCTGAGATAGAGCTTATCCGTTTGGGGACAGTAAGATTTGTTAACCTTCTTAAGTTGCACAATCCAGCAAGAGAGATCTATGCACACTCTCTTGTTCCTGATCAGAGAAGCAACCCACGAACACATGAACGCTTAAACGAGAAACGAAACGTTTTTGTGTGATAGTGAGGAAGTGGAAGTAGAACACTTACTGGAGATGGTGAAGCGGGAGAGTTTTCTTGCATGGTTCGAGAATGTCCCATAAATGCTTCACTCCCATGTTAACTGTAGAGCGAGTGAGGGACTCACTTTCAAGATCAAGAGGTCTCTCTAGTCTCTAAGAGGGAAACTCGCAGAGATTGAATTTGAAAAACAGCGACATTCTACTAATGCCGCTATAACTTCGATACGCCAACTGCCGAGCGAAAAGGCAACCGTTGTAATGCGGCGTCGTTTCTTTTCTACATAAAAACTGGAAAAATAATAGTTGTCCCCCCACCTTTAGGAATTAGTATCAAATGACCCTACCGGTAGGGAGTTCTGTTAAGTTGGATGTGTTAAAGGGTATAGTAGTAACTCTCGAAGGTAATTGCATGGAGAGCTTTAAAATTACCTTGTGTGATTTGGTTGCGACGTGGCATAAATACACAAAGCTTCAAACTTCTCCGTGTCTTCTTCTTCCTTCCTAAATTTGAACTGCTCCACTTTTTGAAAGGGTTTTGAAATATTTAGGGTTTAGTTGATTGGAGTTTTCAATATACCCCAAAATGGTTGTGCTATTCGGTTTGACTTAAAACTATTTTAGGATGGAAGTTTGCTGTTTAATTGCTCATGTGGCATTTTCTTAAAATATTATTTATGTTTGCCTATAAAATAATCTAAAAATAATTTAGAATTCTAATAATTTTTCATTTCATTAAATAATAGATTAAATATTTATTAAGATTAAATTGAATAAGACACGTGTCTTTAAAATTGGACCAGGTCCAATCGGATTAGATATCAATTATTGGGTTTTTAGTCTTGACTATATTAGATTGAGGATTAGATTGGTTAATACTCAAATCCATTGAATCCGAATTGACAAACAATGCTATGTCGGGTCGGGTCGAAAAAATTGAACCGAAGTTGAGTTTTGATAAAAATGAACCCGACATGTTGGGTTTAGTCTGGTCTGGTCTTGTTTCGCGTCAGTCAAATTTGATTGACTTTTCAATTTAGGTCGGATTTGCGTGGAATTTTTTAATGAAATAAATAAATATTTTTAGAAATATACTTGAAATAAATTGTGGTTCAACGGTAAGGGTGTAGATGGGGTTTTTTGTATATTTATGTGATGGGTTCGAATCCTCAGTGGTGAACTTATGAAAAAAGTTATACAGTAGAGATCAGGCTTGAACAACACTCACGCTAAAACTTTTAGAAAAGACCCGAAACCCGAAGGGTCGGAGACCCATGACCCAAAGTCGGGTTTCCAAAGTAAGAGACCCAAAAAAACCCGAAATTTAGGGTCGAGTTAAGATCAATCCGACGGATCGAGTTTTAATGCCCACCCCTCCTATTTTGTACTGTTGAGATATCGATTTAATATTGTTAAAATATTGAGTAAACCAACTTAACAACTTATTTATTAAACATTTGTGTTTTAGTTTTAAATTTCTTTATCAAAATAAAAATAGAGTGATAAAATATGTGTCTGATTATATATTTAAAAAAAATTCTAAAATTGAACTCAAACTAATGGATGTACTGAAAAAAGAATTAAATATTAAAAATTTAGATATCATAAACTCAATATAATTGTCTAACATGTTTTTTTTTATTATTGATCTTTAATGATTAAAAATTGATTTTTTTTAAATACGTCAATTGTCTAGTGCTGGAGACCAACAAAAAAAACATGGATCATCAAATGACCAAAAAAAAAAAACCTCAATATAATAGTTTAACATATTTTTTTTTTTATAATCGACCTTGTAACTATTGAATTTCTTTAAACATGTCTGATTGTCTAGTACTTGAGAGCAACGACAAAAAACATGGATCATCAAATGACAGAAAAAAAAAAAAAAAAAAAAAAAAAAAAAAAAAAAAAAAAAAAAAAAAAAAAAAAAAAAAAAAAAAAAAAAAAA
>JANKKB010002862.1:25042-46056 GCA_026225775.1 Bursera palmeri
AAAAAAAAAAAAAAAAAAAAAAAAAAAAAAAAAAAAAAAAAAAAAAAAAAAAAAAAAAAAAAAAAAAAAACTAAACTAAACTAAACTGTAGATCTGTCAAACTGAATCATAACATTTAAATAATTAATCTATCAAACTGAATCAGAACATCTAACTATTAAACGTCTGAATTATGTTTTAAAGTAACACTTATTTGAGTCATATTTTTTATTTCCTCACTGTCTTTTGTTAATTAGAATGCATACAAAATGTAAGGGAAGCAAGAGAAAGTATAGAAACAATTTTTTTTTTCTTACAAAGTAAAACTTTTCCCAAAGCAATGCATTGTGCATTATTGAACTTACAACTTGTAACTTATCTGCATGTTTTTCCCATTTTCAAAATAAAACATTTACGAGATACTCAATCTGAAATAAAACATATGAAACCAGTAAAAAATGTAAGCAAACACGGTTATGGTACATTGTGATCTCCACCAAGTTAAGGAAAATACGAACAAGTTGAATCTGTGCTTTAGTTTCATTGTTGCAAGAAACTTTTATATAAAAAGTGAAGGAACAGAAACTGAGAAGAGCTTGCTAGAACTTTAGCAATTTGCAATGGTGACTGCCCGCCCAGAGACAATAGTTCCCGAAATCAGGTGCTGATTTGCTCACCAGTGACCAGGAAATGTAGAGAGGGAAGAACTTATATTCTGTCTAACAAGCATAATTTACTCCAGAATAAAGGGGGATTATGGTTTACAATTTCATAATACAATCTCCTTTTTATGTGATAGCTGGCTAAACACCCCAACATAAGCCTGCATAAATTCCAATCCGAACCCCAAAGTATGACTTTCCCAATTTATTTTTCGATAAGTAAACATTAACGCAGGTTTAAAACAGAAGTTCCTACACTAGCAAATTAAACTTATATGTGAACAATTCACAACATACATGTAAGCCAGAAATGTTACTCTTTTTCAGCCATCTCCAAGAGATATTATAGTTTTGATTTTGGTTACTCCTCCTTCACCGCATCAGTAGCAGATGGGGTTTCCTCAGCTTTAACAGGTGCACTTTCTGATGGACCATCTTCGGCAGGCTTAGAAACGTCTACTTCTTTAGTTTCTTCAGATTCACCAGCAGCCTCGCTATCTGTAACCGGAACTTTGCTCTTGATAGTTCCAACCTTAACATACTTGCTCATGAACTTGTATTCCCAATCCTGCAACGCCTCCAATTCAAATGGACCAAGACCTGCAATATCACCAGTTAAATCTTTATCCTCAAAAGACATCTTTGCAAGAGCTCTGCTAGCATCCTTCCCCGCAAACAATGCATAGGGCCCACCGGGTCCATAAAACATCCTACACAAAAAAGATCACAAGTTCAATTTATCATAATAGAATTACAAGAGAAATGTGAAAATCTCTACCATTGTACGAGTCATTTGAATGATTTGCTGCATTTGCTTCGCATTCAATTATGCACAATTAACATTAGAAACTATAGGAGATAGCCAATTGAGGGGAATTGTTTCAAAATTTAGCAAGTTCCATTGTTTTTCTTTTTTACTTGACCAGTCAAGTTCAGGTTAAGAACAAAAATTCTCATTCAGATTATTTGTACAAGTACTGAAATAGGTTAACTAATACTGATAGGTATTGCAGTATTGCGGTCGTCAACTTGTAATGAAATCACCCGTCAACCCGTATGAAATTTAACGACTAGAAGATCTGGTCTCATCAAGTCAGCCAAAGTCAGCGTCTCTGTTGGCTAAGCAATAAAAAGGGTTTCATTAAATTTCAAAACACCATCTGAACTTGATTACGACGCAATTAACCCAATTAACAAAGATTAATTGAAACAAAATCTCTTCTACGTTAATTGCACGATAATCGAACAAAATCAATAGAAGCACAAGCCTAAAGCAGGTTCCAGCTTTGAAAACTCCGTTTGAAACAGAGACTCCGGTTGAACCCTGCAAATTTTATGAAACAGAAAACTTTGTGCGCTCCTACCCAGATGCACAAATCACCAATCAAGAGAGAATTTTATAAGCTATGCTTAGATCATTCAAAAGATAAATATAAAAAGTAAAAGCAAAAAAGGTCACTTTTTGATTCTTCTAAAGCTTCAAAAGATAAACTTGATGAAACAAAACCCAAAACCCAAAACAACCGTTGACCCAGAACAGTAAAAACCAAAATGAAACTTAAAAAAAAAAAAAAAAAGTACCTGCTTTGAGAAACATCGTAGATCTGGCCCTTGATGGCCATGAGAAGAGGCTTCTTGGGATCCGAGCCATCGTACTGTTTGAGCTCCTCCTCCGTGATTTCACCGAGCTGGACAGGAGGCGGCAGAGGCTCCATCTGCTCCTCCATGTGCCGGGATCTCGATTGGTAATCACTGCGAGAAGGCCCCCCGAACAAGCCCGATAGCACGTAGTACACGGCCCAAAGCAAAGCAAGAAGCGTGAAGAAAGTCGCCGGAGAGAGGCCTGTGTAGACTGTTATTGCCTCCTTGAGAGTCTCCCACAGTTGCAGAGCCATGATTGTCTTCTTCGCTTCTTCGCTCAAGGAGACACTGAGGCCAAGAAGGAGATGATTTTTATCCACTCAACATCCACTTTGTGTTGGAGTTTCAATGTTTATTGGAATTTCAACTTGTAACAGTCAAACTGTTATTTTTTTCAAAAAAATAATTATAAAATACAGAAATCTTATTTAGTAGTTTATTTAATTTTAGATATTTTCAGGATTTTTTTCTAAAATTTTATAATTACGGTTAGAGCCATAGTGGCAATTTATTAATACAAACACTTCTAGAATGTTCAAATTAGGATAGAGATGTTTAGTAAAATAAAATAAAATAATTCTTACAATCTAGTAAATGTATTGAACCATTTATATTTTTTGCTTAATTTTTAAAGTAAAAGAAATAAAAAAATGACAATTTAGATTCCTCATCGATGGCGACATTGTAAATGGAGACAGAGTTTGTTTATTATTATTATTAATGATATTAGAATTACTTGATTGTCCCTGGTTGTTGAACCTTCTCGATTGTGAAGCAATCATGCTTTTTATTTCATAGTCCAAATTACTTGATTCATGTACTTGTGTACAAATTGGTTTTGGCTTTGAGGGGTAATTAGGTCATTTTTGTTAGGTGAAGTTGGTGGGAAGTTGATGAATATTGATAACATCGAAGTGAGAAAGGCACTTTAAATTTTAAAATTTAATTCCTTTTATGGTTTGTAGACAATATTGCTTTTAATTGATATGATAAGAAAGACACTTTAAAGTGGGTCCCCCCTCTTTTTTTTTTTCTTTTAAGAATCGAAAATAAAAATTATTTATGAATTGAGTGAAGAACTTTCATCATAGGTGTCGAAAATCTAAACTTATTGTTGCCAAGGACCTTAAACCTCACCATTAAGACTGAGAGTTGTGTTCGAGTCCAATAAAATTAACAATAGCATCTGTTAGTCCAGTAAATTTAGGCTGTTAGCCATGAATCTCAATAAAGACTATTGAATGCACTCAACTACAAGATCAATTAACCGAGTCATATTTGAAAAACAAAAATGACAATGAAAGAATCAGCTTGGAACAAGAGAAATTGATCTCTTTACCATATATACAATATTAATAAAGACCAATGATATCTCTCCGGTGGTTGCAGATCATCGGCGGCGCCTCAGACCTGTTCACAGACCACTGAGGAGAATAACATGCCTCTCCTATATGTGTTTATTCAACAAAGTTTTATTTAGTTGTTTCATAAAAGCAAAGCAATAACTAAAGAAAGTGATGCCAAAAGTTGCTACAGCTTCTAACCCACTAAAATACAGTCTTTGAACTGCTCTATTCAAAGAGCAAGAGAGCGCACCTCATCTGCTTTCCAGAAGCCTTCATACTTGTACCATCTCATGATCCCTTCATCACTCTTGATACGCTGGCACATGATGCACGAGTCCTCCATGCATGTTAAGAACTCACGTAACCGAGCAACCTTTTCCAGGATAGTTCGATCAAGCTTCTTGATAATTCTTCTTGGTGCAGGAGACAGATGCACCTGACCTTCTATTAGAAGGCAATGTGATATGTTGAGCACTTCCAGCTTTGGTAAGCAATCCAATACAATGATCAAAGCATCCCTATTTATCATTGAGCATCTGAGGCTCAAAACTTTTAAGTTAGGAACGAATGTGGATAGTGTAGAAGCAAAGAGAACGTCAAAGACACCCATGACCTTGAGTTCACAGAAGTTCTTGCAGTTTTGAGAAATTTCCTCCAGGAGATATTGAGGATTTGCAATGCTAGGCATTGTCAGGGATTCAAGATCTCTCCACGCGCGAATAGCCTTGCAAATTCCTGTCTTTTTTATTCTGTTCCAAGCAGGCATAACAAGCCGCCTGAGGTTTGGGCACCTGTAAACAGATAGAAAACATTGGGTTACTTCCCAATTGACTCTGCAAAATAAGCATGTTCTTATTTAAAGAGCATCTTAATATCCTCTTCCAAGCCTCCCCTGGAAGATTACCACAATCCTCTGGCAGAATAGTTTGGCAGTGAATGCCATGGGTAATGCCTTGTGCCACAGAAAACATCAAATGTTAAAATGAAAGAAAAATTAGAGAAAACATTTGCTGGCATCAAAGGCTATGCGAATATGTAGTCAAAGAGGTGCATGCCATTATTGCATCATAATCATGATGATACCTTGTAAATGTAAAATAACATCTATTTGGTACGTGATTATCATATAACCATGAAATTCAATTGACATTTATTACACAGATGATTAGGTTACCCCTCTTGAATTAAATGTCCTTTATGATATAACCATGAAATTCCATTGACATTTAATAAAAAAATTGATTAGGTTACCCTTCATAAAAAAATCTTGCAACCAAAGGGTAACCTATTCGGTCATTGTATTAAATGTCAATTAAATTTCATGGTTATATCATAGGCAAGTGACAAGTTGATGATGCCAAATCTTCTTCAATTTAGCAAATAAGTATTAAGTAGAAAGCATGCTCATCTTGATACAAGCTTACAAGAGTAACACATTAACACATCCAACATAAAATAAACTCAAAGTATAACTTGAGAAAATAAACAGATGGAATCCACCTCACATAAACTAAATTATGAATGAATAGCAAAACAGGCTGCAATTGCATCGACATCATTTTCCAACTCCCCATACCTTGATATAAACATGTTATAATTCCGTTCCATGTTTATCAACTGCTTTAAATAAAATCAAAGAGATATTTTACCAAAATGAGGATTGTTACACTAGAAGAACCCTTAATGAGGTTTTAAATAGGAGAAGATTCAAAAATTACCTTTCTGCAGTGTAAGTCAATTGATCATCGCTTATATACAATTCGAAGTGAAAAATCAAGGTTCTTATATATCCCCTGCTGAGACACAAGGAAATCTTTAACAGACGGGTCAATTTCTTATCAGAGCGT
This sequence comes from Bursera palmeri, assembly GCA_026225775.1. Classification (NCBI taxonomy): domain Eukaryota; kingdom Viridiplantae; phylum Streptophyta; class Magnoliopsida; order Sapindales; family Burseraceae; genus Bursera; species Bursera palmeri. The sequence goes on from JANKKB010002862.1 coordinate 30,518, forward strand.
GCATCCACATAAACATATGGTTCTATTTGGATTTTGATGTAATTGGATTTCAACATTGACAAATCAAGTGTTTTCCAGAGCAGAGGATCACAGCAGGCCGAACGCCATGAACTGCAGACGCGAGCAACGCCTGAATTCAACTCGAAGACATCAAAAGACTGGAAGATCTTAACCAATACATCATTGTCAAGGTCCTCCCATCTCCTCACAGCAGCGACACCCTCTTCCATTTGTCCAGTTTTCCAAATATCTCAAGAGTTTCAAAGCATCATAATACCTGGCATAACATGCATCCATACGAAAGACTTATAGTCCATCTACTTACCACTACGATATGTAATTTGTATCATTGATAATAAGAAGCAACCAAAGAGACAGCCAAGCTCTGTTAATAATCCAAGTATTACAAAAATTGGTGGCATCAACTTGCATTTAAAGTGGCAGACAAAGAAAGACTTAAGCACAATTCAGATTCCTTCAAAAACAATTAAAAAAGAAAATGGCAAGTAACATGGCTAAAAAATCAGCCACAGTTTTTTCTTTTTCTTTAAAAAGAAATAAGAATCTAATTAATTTCCTAGTCATTCACTTTGATAACTTAAGACGCAATGACGATACAAGGAATAAAAAGGGAACCGCAAGCTCTTACTTTGGAAGGGACAACACAGATTGAAGATGATGAGAAACAAAAACTATGATTACTACAAAATATCAACAATTATTGATCATATATAGGCTGATCACCATTGCGCTGTTCACAGTAATGATCTATGCAAGCAGGCAACACACCATTCTATTTTATACTTAAATCAGACTAATGGGGAAGAAAAGAAAAAAAGCTATACAAGAGCCTCAAACTGCCATGATTTAATATATTATAGTACTAGCTGGATTCATGTAATGCACCTTCACATATCTGCTGTTTTGGCAAATGGCCTGTTTTTATCTTTTTCATCCAATGATGATGTCATCATATCAAACATATATCTATCTGATAGGGAAAAGATAAATTAAACAAGAAGGAACCCTAGATGAGGTCTGTGCAATGGAGCAAATGGATAGTGGCACAATAGGTCAGAAGAAGCAGCAACACTTGTGACACAGCAGTTCTCAATGCTGTACAACATTTTTTTTTTGTAACCCAGCTCTAAACTAGGGGCTACTTCCCCACTCTGCAAGCTATGTAGCCAGTAAACTTGTGATATATATAAAAATCCCAATTAGGTGGCCACAGGGGAATTGAACCTTTGACCTCAAGGATGAGACTTTCTTACCACTAAGCCCAAATCTTGGGGTTAGATGTTGTTCTAACATTAAACTTGGACCGCAAGCAAGAAAATATCAAATCAATAAGAGAGAAAAGTCCCAAAGGGAAATAAATGAAGAACTTTATTCAAAACTCTAATGAACTTAAGACTTTACAACTCAATTTAAGGTAAATTAGTCCTATATCCACTAGTAAAAACTAAAAAGAAATACTAAATTAAACAAATATTGAAGGAATAAAAATAAAAAAAATAAAGAAAAGAAATCCTTAAGAAATATGTCAAATATAATTTCCTAAATTATATATCCCCAAACTCCGTCCTACATCAGATAGTTCTCCTAAAACTCCATCAAGCATCATCCTAAAACAGAATTCTTAAAACTCACATTTAGGCTCTTAATTCTCATCTCTGACAAAAGCTTGTGTCCCTTGGAAATGTGAATTCACTCTAAAACTACCAGCTAGGAACACAATAATTCCATATTTCAACAAAAGCATTTCCACAGAGTCAAAACATATATATATACCCTATACTTTATAGCATTCTGTACTAACAAAGAACTAGTTTAGCTTTTTGTCGGTCAAAAACCACTGCGTACCTGCTCATAAAGTGAACAACTTTTGAAGAATTGCAAGACCACTGGTTTCGGTGATGAGGGCTGCCAAAAAGATAATTTTAAAACACTTGCAAAGAATAAGTAATAGAAAGTTATTAGCCTATATTGCTTCATAAGAAGAACTTAGAATTGCGGAATCAAATGACTCCTAATCACTTAAGGCCTTATTGCTGACCATCATCAACTAGCACTAATCAAGATATGCCTATAGTTTGCCGATCATATATAGAACATTTTGCTCCCAGATTCCTCATTTTATTACTTAAAAGACACTGAAGGATAAATTTTGGGGAAATCAATCTATAGGAACTATTTATTTCTTCTGAATAGGATATCTCGTAGTTATGATTATGATTTGTTTTCATATCTGTTTTATTTTAGAAAATTAAGGATTTCTTTTACTTTTATTCAAGTAAAATTGATTTTCTTATTTCAGTTGTATTTGTCACTATATGTTTTTATTCTCCCACAACCTATGTCAAGACTTATAACCATCTATCAGTGCCATTCCTCTCGAAACTTATGTCAATTACAAATAGCCAAGCAAAGGCATTACAAGCTACCAAAACTTTTCATGCTACAATATCTCATACACAGCAGCTAAAATTCTGACCGTAAATTATAGATAGGCAATAAAAAACCACCTTCTAGACCTCCTGCTCTCATTCCATTTTAAAACCCCTCAAAAAGGGGCATTACTAAAAGATAATTTTCCTCTTAAACCCTCTTGTACTTCCTCAAAGAACAAGACACGACACACACACATAACTCTTAACTAAACTATCAACCCAGTTGAGGAAATGAGCTTACGCCACCCACCAGTGACTAACAACATCTACAAAAGGCTTCTGCTATCAAAGAAATCTAACAAATCCTTGTTGAATTCATCTTTCTCTTTTGAGTTAACGGTTTCCTTTTAAATCAAGACCTGAGATGTCGTATATATTAAGATACAGCTATCAAACAGCCGAAATTTCAACAAAGCATACAAACATTTGACATTATAAACTAAACAAGTAATAAAAGAATTTTCATGACAACATACAAAATCAAACTTTTCACAACAAATATCCAAAAATTCAAGCTTTAGCGTTCCAACATGACCAAAATTCATCAACCTCAATCTTTACATATGCATTACATAGAAAATACAAACAGAGAAATAAAGAGAAAAAACGGAAAAAAAAAACCTTGAAAGCTATGATCTTTATTGGTGAGTTCTTGTCGTGATGAGCAAATATGCAATTTGCGCTGAGATATTTTTCCCAAATCAAGAAACCGAGCCAAAGGAGGAGAGAAAGAATCAGATTCGAAGGCAATAGAAGGGAAGAGAAATGACTGAAAGAGGCTTCGCTTTATCGAAACAAACTCAGTCAGTTTTAGAGTGTTAAGTTTTAGTTTATGTTTTTGCAGGTTTTCTAGTTGTTTGCTCTCTCGGACAAAACACTTTTCAAGTCTTACTTAGCCATCCTAGATTAGATTAGAAGCGTTACGACTCGCGAGTCAACATCCCGATTCCAGACACTAAGACTTTTTGGGCCCATCTCATTGGGCCTGTTCTTACCTTTTGCCTATTGGGCTAATAACGAGGTAGACTTTCCGCGCAGCAAATTGCTAAGTTCATACTGAATGGGTTTGTTCTTCCCTTTGCCTGTTGGGCTGATAACTGGTTCGACTTTTTCCGCGAAACAAATTCACACTGAATTAAAAAATTAGGATACTATTTAAAACATTTATTTTTTTTTTGTTTTTAATTATTTTGAGATAATTGCATAAATAACCTAGTTCAAAATGGGTTTTTTTAAATTTAGTCAAACCAACATTTGTTTTTGATTGCCAAACCAACTGAAAGGTTCACGAACTACTTGCCTATAAGACATAATGAATTTACAATGTTGGAATATTTTTCTAAGATTTAACAAGTTATACACTCGTTAGTTATTATGAGTCAACGAGCATCATGTCTGTTAACACTTATTGACTAGTGAAAGATATACTTTAATACTTTTTATGTAGAATGATATTTTTGTTTTTCAGGTTGAATTTAATTAAGTAATAAAAGAAAATATTAAATCTGCAAAAAATCAAAGGAGTCCTCTAAAATTGGTTATCCTGTATTATTTATAAATTATGATTATAAGTTCTCTTTTATGATATATTCTCTTTGATAATTGCAAATTGATAAACTTAGATATAAAAAATTAAAGAGAACAGAAAAGAGAGATTATTTGTCCATATTCTAATTGAGATATCACTTTCATTATTAAATTTATGCCAAACTTTTACATTGTAAAAGTTACGAGGAAGGATTAAAAAATTCATATATGGACCATACTAAGCACATACTTCAATGTAAAAAAGAAATATTAAATTTATGAGCTGATATTAAGGCTTTTTTCTAGTCTTTCTTTCTCCTATGATGATCTTGGCAGCTGTTGACTAGGTTGACCTTTTAATTAGTTGGTAAAAATCTAACACACAAAGTGGACATGAACTTGGTTAAGTGTTGCACACATTGGATAGAATTCATCTCTGGAAAAACTTACTTGTAAGCAAAGGGTGTCCAAGTGTTTATAAGCCAAATTACAAACCTTGATTTAGGATGTGGAGCTTAATTGGGTTGTAACGAAGTGATTCGAGTCTGAGATATGTTCGGGTGCTTTGATTTGATATCCATAATGTAACTCAAACCGTAGGGATCCTAGTCCAGTTTGAAGTATCATTTCATCACATACATCATGTTTGCATGGCACTTGACAAGAACGAGGCCTTGACTGACCCTGAGGAAACAGTGTTGTATGTAATGTTACCCAGTCCCTGCCTGTCATGTATGATAGCAGGAAACTCAGTTATGTTTGTGTTTCAGTTGTACTACTGAAAGCTACCCTCAGAATTCTGAAAGCCAAATCTAGCCAAAGAAAGCGCAGGATTTATGTTATTGGACCACAACGACAGGGACACATCTCCAAGCTAATTTGGCTTTCTGAGACTGGCAGTTGAATTCCCCATTGAGATTTCCAATCAAATGTACATATAATTCGTTTAATGCTTTTGCCCATTTCAGCAACTGCATTTCTAGTTTTGTCCTGAGATTCGTAATGCTGAAAATTTCCACGCAAATCCATTATGATACATGCCCTTGCCGACTAACCTGCCATGAAATTGAAACCCAATGGTTGTTGTCCTATTAACTCAAGCCTTATCGGAAAGCGATTGGATACAGAATTTGTACCAACAATTCCAGGGCCTTACAAATGTTTTTATGACAAACAGTTATACTGATTAAATGATCAATGTTCATGTGCGTAATGCATACAAGCTGATGCTAGCTTTAACTATCTGATAAGTTGGAACTTTAACTTATTTTTACATACCATCAAAAGCCTGGCTTATTCTTTTACCTAATCTGAGCAGATTCATGATTATCAATAATATGAGGTAGCGCTGGTAATGATTAGAAAAACAGGTAATCAGGTATCGTGCCATTTCTTAATTGTAAACGATTGTGCGTTTTGGCTCTATCTTCTTTACAAGAGGTTACTTGATCCCCTTATAAATAGACTTACAAATTGAAAGCTACCACGTTGAGAGATTGCCTCTGCTTCAGTCTTCTTTTTCTGTCTCTTTTTCTATCATTTGAAATATGAGAATTCATAGGCCTTTACTTCCATTTCTGATTTGCTTAATCATATTAGCTATGGTCCATCTCTCCTGCAGTCGTCATGTCAGCTGGGCTCTTCGTGAAGAAACAGAACAACCAACAAAAACTAAGTCTTCTCTACCATTTACACAGCGGTTTCTCGCCATTGCTCGTTCCGTGGAACTTGCTGCCATCAAGGTCAAGCCAATTCATGAAGTATCACATCAGGTTGTGCCTGCTGGTCCAAACCCACTTCACAACTAATGGGTTCTCTCAAAAATTGTTTCTGAGAATGAATGCTGTTTTGGTTTTTGTTGGAGGCAGACATATACATTAAATTCTGGGAAACAAAGAGGAAGAGTTCAGGAGACCTCTTAAAAGTGGTTTCCTAGCTACTTGATTCCTTGTTTTGTTATTTTCCCAGAAACTTTCCAGGAACAAAATGGCTGTTGAGATTGTAGTGTAAATTGTATATGTTATGTTTCACTTGCGATGTGTATAATTATCACAATAGGGAATGTAAGATCACTGAGTTTACCTTGACAAGTTTCCATTTGAATCTGAATGTACACTTTTTAGCAGATTTAGACAAGCATATCAAGAAGAGTACTTTCTTTTGCCTATCTATGGAATTCCCACTGGAATGATCTAATGATTCCAGGATATTTTTGTGCAAAATGGTCGTTCATGTATGTTCTTAAGAACAAGAAATCATTCAAAGCTAACATCTAATAAACACAATAAGGTGTGCAAATCCTGAAATTGCTGTATATAACTTATAGTAGATTGCAACTGAGGGATCGTTTTATCTCGAATGAACAAAAACTGTTAAACTTTGCAGAGAGAAATTTGCTAATTCGTAAACTTTTATTGAGTAATCGGTTTTGATGCAATAGCTGGGCTGGAAACTGTGATCAAGGTGAATAAGAATGTCATGTAAAAATAATGGAACAGAAGAGAAGACATTGCTTAAATGAAGCAGTATGGAATAATTAATATTCATAAATACCAGGTGGAATTCATCAAGTTGACCTGACTTGTAACATTCATGACAGTAGATATGAAACTCCTGCAAAGATTTCACGAGTTTCATCCTCAATTGTCATCATAACATCTCTTTAAAGCCATGTCAGCTTCAATCATTCCGCAAATTTTATAAAAATATTTTGCTATCTTCACGCCCTTTCAAGATTCATGACTCTTCCCGGTGCTTAATGAGTTCAAATCCTCAACCTTGTAGTGAGGTCAACGTATGGAGAAGATGTATGCCAGAGTTTACTTTTCTTTATATTTTTATTTTGGACCATATTTTTATTTTGTTGGTCCATGAGAAGATAACATCATCAAGCAGGCTGGTTCAAGTCAATGGCTTAAAGATAAGAAAAAATTAAATAAAGGGTTGAGTCAAACTTAAAAACAAGAAAGAATTTGTATTGACTCTGTTTTTTTAATCAAAATGTGCGTCATTCCCATGTTAGTTAATTGAACAGCCGGCAAAGCTTACAACATTGACTAGAGTTAAGGTTAGGAACAGACCTGTTTTATTTATTTTCAATGGCTACTCAGGCAATGTGTAAATTTTGGAAGCATGCTTTGCGGTATGGCTTCATGAGTGAAAGCAACAGAAACACTTTTTCTAAATGATGCTGCTGCCTGCTGAAACAAAGCATTCCCTCCATGGAGGGCTTCGAGTGTTAGATAAAGCATTTATCAATTGTAATTCTTCAAGTGTTTTCACTCATCAACCCATTTTGTCAAATCTAATTTCGATTAGAAAAATGTTATAGAAGTAGGTAGTTGACATAGTACAATGTACTTGAGAGGCTGATCCGGCAATGTATTCTGAAAACATTGCACAACCTCATTGGCATATATTAAACAATAGAAATGCATATGATTTTTTTTTTTCAATGCTGAAAAGGAATCTAGAGTCATTCACGCCAGGATTGGAGTGGATAAATCTTAAATATCTACAAATTGTTAGAAAATTTATTTGTAAAAAAAATAATAATGATTTGCACAAAATATAGTTTATAACAAATTTACTTGGTCTATGTTTTAGAGTTGCATAAATAGTGTCTTGAAGATAGTTGATGCCAATTATACTTCCAAGTGTATATCATTTTTTTTTCCTCTAACAAATAAAAAAATCCGAATTTCAATTTTTCAATAATGCATTTAGAAAAGAAAACTGCAAATGGCTTAGAGATCACTTGTCTCTCCCTCATACTTTTTAGAAGTTACATTAACAATACTATTCAAGTTCAACAAGATACATATAGCCAGCTGCCTAAAATCTGAAAGCGACTCCATGGAAAGTCAACTTCTGGCATGTTTAGTGATACGTAAGATGTGCTTGCAACAATTTATCAGTTTCTTTCAGAATTCAAAATCAACTGTATAATTAAATGAATTCCAGCTCTATTTTTTGCTTTCGCCTGTACTTTCCCTTATAAATAGAATTATAAGTTTCCAACCTGCAAAAACATAAAAACAAGATACCCTTGTTTCGTCAGCTCAGCCACTGATTTTCTTAGCTCTTTGCATCCATTCTTCACAATGAGACTTGGAAGCTCTCTGCATCTATGTGTAACTTTCATTATTTTGCTAGCAATAGCTCAGTTTTCAATCTGCCGAGACATAAACCATATCACAGCTCAAGAATCAGGACAAAGAACAAAAACCAAGTATACTTCTATGTTTTTGCGGAGCTTCTCTGCCATGCTTAGCTCTATGCAATCAGACAGCAAGAAGGTCGACCATTTGCGCACAGTTTCGCGCAGGCTTGTCCCTGATGGACCAAACCCTCTTCACAATTGACTTTTTGCAGAAAGCTGCAAATCTGCAATATGTTTTCATTTGCAAAGCGAGATATACAGAGTTTTTTGGTTTTGTAGACAAATATAATCTATGTTTCCATGAAAGATACACATTAGAAACCTTTTGAATAGTTTAATTCATTGTATGTACTTCTACATGAACTGCTTTTTTGTATTAAATCAAATCCGTTCTAGAATCTAGATATTGTTGTATGATGAAGTGATTAATTCTCAAACATATGCTAAATTTCTCATTCAACGAGCTTCTCAATATTTTGTAATTTGTAAGTAGCTATTTCAGTTATATTCATCTGGGTTGTTTGTCAACCTTGCGGTTGAACTGTGAATAATAAGATTCAAGATAAAATATTACATTAGACATTCGTTCTGTGCAATAATTTGCCAAATTGCACATGGCTTTGGTGCAGATTAACCCAAAACAGATATTATTATAAAATCCAAAATTGTAAAAGGAATCATAACTTGGGATGCATTTGAAAAAGCATTACTCGGATGAAAGCACATACTTTGGGAATGTGGGAACGAGAAGTCAGTGATCTGCCTTAGTTGGCCCAACACCTTTAAGTTCAGGCCCATCAGTTTAACAGCCGGCCCAGAGGCTCATTACAAAGAAATGGGTCAATGGAAAGTGTAACGCTGACAGCTTAAAATTGAATCGAAGGAAACGCATCAGAATCAGCATTTAAGCATCAACAGTCAGCACACGAGAAACAGAAAGGGGAAATTACATTAAATTTTGAAAAAAATATTAACTTTATATTTTTATTAAATTAATATTTATCTTTTAAAATTTAATATTTATTCTCAAATTTTTTAAGAATAAGAGTTAGTTTTTATTAAATCAGTAATAATTTTTAAGAATTAAATATTATTTTAATAAAAATCTAGAATTAAATATTTTTTTAAAATTTAGTTGGAGTCAAAATAAATACCAAAAAAAAAATGCCCTGCACCATATTTAATTATTAAGTTACCTTCCTTTATCAAGCACAAGTATTTTATGCAACGTGTTGATCTGTGAGAGATGCTTTACACTAACTCCCCTGCACCTTTCTTCAACCGATCTTCCTTCCCTGCCTACATATCTTGACTCGTTACTGCAACAGTGGAATCTCCATAACTACAGACGATAAATTAAAAAAAAAAGAATATTTTACATTTACTCAACAAAATCAAAATCTCCACAAACTTTATTTAACTTCCAGCGTTGTACTTGAGGGCAAATGAGGGCTTAAAATGAAAGCAAAGGACAGTTTTGGTCAAAAAGGTACAAGCATAAGCAACACACTTTCATTTGCTGAACGGTGCACGTTATGATGGCACCAATAGCAACTGATGAAATTTGGGAACACGTGGGTTCTGAAGGAAACCCCACTTTTGTTTTGTCCGAATGCTCCCTCTTCAAGGCCTTGACTCTTCCAGGGACCAAGAAAGAGAAAGTTTTTATTTTTATTTTTTTCTGGGAAAATCTTCTTGTTTCCGGAGAGATTGTGATTCCGGTTAATGGAGGGCCAGGAAAATGATGAATTGCTCCCTGCTGGGTGGAGGGTTGAGGTCAGAGTCAGAAAGAATGGTAAAAAAGACAAGGTAAATTTACTTGTTTAGTTATTTTTTCAGTTATTTTTAATTTATTGTTGTGTTTATTTGCCTGCACTGTTGGTTTGACAAGCTGTAGCTTCATGAAAGTAAAAAGATCTTTGCTTTCTTAATTTCTTTTGATCGTTGTTTCTAATTTTCCTGTAGAAACTGCAAGTTTTGATTTTTTTTTGTTTTATTTTATTTTGTTTTCTTTTTATTTTCCTTTACTGGTTTGTGGTTGTGTTCTTGGTTGGCTACTTTGAGGTCATGGCTTTAGAAAGGTAAGATCTTTACCGTATGCTGTCATTGTGGTTGTGTTTTACTGTTGGAACTGACTTGTCAACTTGAATTTTTCATTCTGTAGTAGTTGTTGATGTTATCGCTAGATTTGGCAAAGAAGTGATTTTTTGTGCTTCTAGAAACAGTTTCTTCATGTATGTGAATGTGAATCAACATATCTTTACTATTCTATAATGCAGTATTTTACTACGTGTTAGAAAAAGTATGGGTTGCATGCAAATTTTGTATCTTGCTTTAAGTGTTTTCATAATTAAATTGTTAGAGTTTAAGACTGTGTTTGTGTTGATAAAATAAAAAATATATTAAGTTGCTTATAAGTTATAATACTGAGATTTAAATAATGTGTAGAGCAATTTCCATAAGCAATTCTCTTGATTTAAAAGATGCATTAACTTGTTTTGAAAGAATATCAACATTCTTCATTAGTGATGGAAGTAAATGTTTAAGAGGTTTTGGAAAGAAATGAAGAGACAAAAGGCCCTAGCAAACGGTTGGAAAGAAAATTCTGTTGGCACAATCTGCTCACTGTGCTTCATATCTATCATTGTTTTCTTTTTTCTGATTTAGAGAAAAAATCTTTTATTATTTGCCTGTCTAGGTCATAATTGAGAAGGCTGCAGCAGAAGGGCTGCCTCCAGGATGGATTAAGGAAATTAGGGTAAAAAAGAGAGGAAATAAAGTCAGAAGAGACCCGGTACTCAACCACCTTTTCTTTTTGTTTCGGTATTTGATTTTGTGTGCTTTGTTATAGTTTAAATTTTTTTCTTCTTTCTTTCTATCTATGGCTCATCCTCTGTCTCTTTCTTTCTAGTTCTTAGTTTGATGTTTTTAGAGTTTAATGAGTTGCTCAGCCAGCTCAGCCACTCACATTTTGTAATGGTAATTAACTTCTGCAGGTTTACATTGATCCTGTAAGTGGATATTTTTTCCGCTCTATGAAGGATGCTGTTCGCTATCTCGAAACTGGTGAGATAGGAAGGTTGGCATACAAGCCTAAGGACAAAGGCAGCAATGATGGTAGCCATGATGAGGACTTGGACGAAGATAAAGACGATGTAAGTCTGATTATAATTGTATTCTCCAAGTTGATATTTCATGCAAGTAATTTAATGTGCAACAACATTAATCTTTGGATTCCTTAGTCTTTTCTTGTTTATTGTTATAAACAATTAAAGTCAAATCATTACATTCTTTATCTTTTATGTTTTTATTTTCATTTTTTATTTTTTGTGAGCTAGTAATAAAACAGAGTGCAAGCAGAACCCTTAATTTACCATTGTAGAAGAGAAGAACCCAATAATAATAATAAAAAAAAAACTTGTAATTTTAGAATGACAGTAAATTCCAAAATAGAACAAGAATTTGAAGATGTAGAAGCTGAGGAAAGCCATAAGAGCAATGCCTACTGAATAAGGACTAAAATTGCTTTATGGATATTCCATTCAAATATAATAAGTAACTGCTGTCTCACCCTTAGTGTATTTACTTAGTTGAGAAAATCCAAAATTTATAAGCTAGTCTAGATTCTTATTCGTTAGCAATATGTGGCTTGGCAAACTTCCCTTTTTGAATCATGTGAGGATCTGTTGCTCTATGCATATCTAGTTGTAAATTGGCTCAGTGGCTCTAATATGATTAAAACAGGTTATAACTAACCTATTAGAGATTTTATGCTTTAGAATTTAGGCAAGTGCCTTTAGTTCTCATGGATTTGCTTTTGGGCTTCAAAATTGTCCTTTACTAAAAATGTGTTTACTTATTTAAGGGAACAAATTATCTCAGGCTCTCCTTCACTAGCTGATATGAAGTACATATACTTTAACTAACAAAAAACATAACCTTGTAATCAATATCTTGTCTTGAGAATTGGATCCAGGCTGCTGGCCATATGAAGAGGGCTACTAGTAACTTTATTCTGAGAAACACTTCTCCAAGGAGAAAATTCTGTAGTGCCACTTTGAAGAAATAAGACTTATTCAGCCCCCAAGCAACCTCATTTACATCAGTACCTTGCACCTCATCATGCAACATGCTTTTTATTTTATTTATTTTTATTAGCAGCTTTAGAATTTACTATTTAGCAACATTTTTAAGAGCACCCAACTCTCCAGATGTGCCCTTTAAAAAGCTAGAATTGAACATCACTTAAGCCTTGTTTTATATATCAATGACACATGCTTAGTTGGGGTATTTCATCCAGCATCTTGTTGTGAAGTTGTAGAGCTGACAGAGATAAATATCCCATGCTAAAAGCAGTGTTGAGAAAAATTTGTTACTATGTGAAGGTTAACGTCTTCTTACAACATCAGGGACAAGAAATGGGTTTACCTATTACATTTTATGAGAATACATGGTTGATTCTCAATGATGTTGACAGAATAACCAACTTGAGATCTTTTACGGGCCCTTGTACCTGTGTAACTGTAATGATTGTTAGACATTTATTTCATACAGATTTGGATATGACATACTAAATTACAATAGATTGAAAGCTTTGTCATTTGATACTTCGAATCTTTTGGTATTTAAGTTTTCTCATTCTCGAATAACTTAGTTCTTGAGATAGCTTATCTTGTTTATTTTCAACCTCCAAACTGGATATTCTATTCGCAATATGTATGATAGCTATCTATGGTGCAGAAAATTGATTTGCTTAATCAAAATTGTAAAGCAAATCAGTACCTGTGGCAGCATTCGCAATGTTAAATATCTTGAGATAATTTATTTTCGTTTCCATGCATGATGCATGGGGAAACAATTTTTTGGTTAAAAATTTCCAATTATAGAATTTTGATTTTTCATATTTTTTCTTCCTTTCTTTTCTAAGTCGCCTATGGTAACCAAGAGACAGAAGTTAGCAATCCCTGGAACAGAAACAAAGATTACAGGCCAGAGTACAAAGTCAAGCGAGATAGCAGAGGATGAAGATGCACTTAATTCCGTCAGCACAGGGGAATGTTCGGAACATGCCTCTGATCAGGGTAAGGTTCTAAACTTTCATTTCAACTGGAACAGTGATATAATATCTTTTCCACAAGTTTTTTCAGTTTGTTTCTATCTAGTTCTTTCTTGTTGCTTCTACTTTTCCTGGATGTTGGTGGCACGAATAGTTTGGACTTTTGATAACTTTTGTTTATTATGTCAATGATGTATGGGACTCCACAAATTGCCATACAACACTAATGGAACTTATCAAAACCTGAAAGTAACAAAATCGATTTAAAATATATTATTTTTTGCTTCCAAGAGATTCTAGGATTTGACAGGGGTCCACATTTTTAAACTCGTAGTTTCTTAAATGGCTTTGATTGATATCTGGGTTATAATTTTTTTTTAAAAGAAGTCTCTTGTTAATGGGCAGAAATTACTGATATTAGGATTTTATTTTTTATTGATTATTTGTAGTTCCTATGACAGAATTGAGATCTTGCATTTTATTATTAATTTACTGCATAATGTAGGTGGGGCAGGCAGTGTGTTGAGCCGTTCAAACCTTCCGGAAGCTAAGGAGTCCAATAAAATGGATGTGGGAAAAGATTCTGATAATAGAATGTCTCTTTTGACTTCTGAAGTTGGAGTCTCAACAGATAGGCAGTCATCTGAAAATGGGGAGATAAGGGATGAAACTAAGAAGACTGGACCTGGAAAATCTAGATCCAAGAACAAAAAAGTGTTTAACTTGCCTCGTCGGGCTTCAAAACGACTTGCTGGACTTGCACTTGATCCAACACCAGAACTAAAAACTAGTAATCGAGGTCGACGAGCTGCGTCTAAAGAGTCAGGTGACGTAGGCTCAGTTGAGGGTTCTTGCTCTGGCAGTTTCGCTCTTCAGGCATCCAAACAACTTGATCAGCCTGAGGACAAGCCTAAATCAAACCATGTCTCTGACACTAAAAGCATAGAAGATTCGTTGGGATCAAGTAAGAGCAAGCATCCTTCTGAGGATCCAAATGAGCATCCAGGAAAGGTAGAAACGGTCAATGAGAGTGACAAGAAGCAAGGAATCACTGTTTTTTTGCCTCTGAGGAACAAAGATATTGTTGAAACTGACAATAAGGCTGATGTAAAGCCTCCCTCCCTTGACTTGCCTTTTGGGGATTTATTATCAGACCCTTGCATTGCTTTTGCAATTAAAACTCTTACCGGAGAAACCTTTGAGTCCTCAGATGTCAATGAAGTATCACTGAGATCAGACAATAGCAAATTTGAGGTCTTGGCTGCTTCAGAACAGCATGCTGGAAATCTAAAAGAGGAGAATGAGAGTGTTGAGAAGAAGCCAGCTATGCCAACAGAATTTGCAGAAAATGTTGACTGCAGCTATAAAACTGATGAGAAGCCAGGACTTCCCCTTGAGTTGCCTTTTGCGGATATCTGGAGAGACCCCTGCATTGAATTTGCAATAAAAACTCTCACCAGCACAAACCCAGTTGGGTTTGATCCAGATATCCAGGAGTACTTCCAGCAGCAACTCAGCTCATCCCAAACTCAAACAACCAGTAACTTCTACCAAACCGAATACTTGTGCCAGCAATATGAAGTCCTGGATAATGTATCAAGAGAACAAGCTCGTAATGGAAATGTAAGCTTACAAAGTTCAGGTGGAACGAGCCTTCACCAACACGGCAAAAAGCGATTTAATGAATGCCATTGATAGGCTAGCTACCTGCCTGTACTAACTTCAATTGTATAGTTATGTAACTCTGTAGAACAGTGCTCCTAACCTTTTTCTATCATCCGGCTCTATTGTCTCCCACTCTTATGTATCAAACATTTTTCATTTGGATATTGATACGTTTTAGAATGAGCTTCTCCGGAGACAGCTCTGTAGTTTAGTTTGTTAGTCTAATTTGTAATAAGATCTGTAGTTTACTTTGTTAGTCTAATTTGTAAGCAGATACTTTGACGTTTGCTAGTATGGTGCTTGTCTATTAAACTTGTGCACTAAAAATTTTATTCTCCTCCTGTTTACTCCATTATTTTTCTAACCTTCCTTGATCTGGATATGATTGATAGTTCAAGTAATTTAATGATAATACTAACTAGAAGGTTCAACAAATAAATGTTTTGATCAAGGGCGATCTGTGACTTTTTAAAGAAAAATAACTGGGGTTGATTTAATAATGGCAAGGAGGAGGTTATTATATATTTATGTGGTAGATTCAGTTAAATTATTTTTTTTCATATTTTATTGTGTAATTAACTTTAATCTTAAAAGTTAAAATTGCTTTTTTAGACAAGTTATTAGATACATTAAAATATGTATTTTGATTAGTTGATTAACATTTGATGAGTTACAC
>JANKKB010002868.1:1999-26928 GCA_026225775.1 Bursera palmeri
GAGCACGCCCTGGCTCGAACCCAAGACCTGCAAGCAGATCCCAAGCCCTTTGCCATCACGCCACACCCCTTGGGGGCTACATCGTAACACCACATATATGAAACTCTAAAACTAATCTATGGAAACCAAAAAAATAAGAAAAAACCAGAAAGCCAGAAGATAGCTGCACCACCATGCCTCCAATAGTCACACAACTCATCTCGCCCTCTAGTAGACAACCCTACATCATTCCACAAACAAATAAAAATGTCCCAAATCAACCAAACCATGCAGTAGCTCAACCACTTTCAATAGTTGCAGAAGCCGCTCCATGGTCACACAAACCACCCGGAGCTGAGTTGAGTTTCAACACTCATCCATCACACAAACACCATGAAACCAATATAACTCACCGCCTCTCGTTATTGTCTTGCCACCTTAAGGATGCACCGAACCTAACATCACCAAACTTTCGGTAATACAGCCACCAGTGACCTCCAATACATGCACCACCACAATAGTTATAAATTTGAAACCCTAATCTCCAAAAAAAGCCTTAGTGGAAAATTCAGAGAAAAGAGGAGTTTTTACTCGGAAAATTGTTGAAAGGTAAGTTACAAATTAGAGAATGCTTAATTCCATCACAAAAGCTAGCCATCTTATATATATATATATATATATATAACCAACCTCACTCAATACACCTGCATCCACTTGTATAACACCTATACTCATGAGCTGAATAGATAAAGCCTGACCCATATTTGGGAAGATCCAACTCTGATACCATGATAGAAAATGCTTAAATCTACCACAAAAATTTTAGAAAAATATGGATTTCAGTCACTAGAGTTTCATCATGAAGGTGAGATTATTAAAAAAATTTTATAATAGCGCTCTTTGGACCGCTTTTAGAATAGGTCTATAGGAGTGATATCAAATATCACTCCTATCAAAACCAATTGATTTTAGTAGAGGTATTCTCAAATATTTTATAGCATTTGACATTGCACTTGCATATTTTTGAAGGCGTATGCCCATCAAGAGTGACCGGAGGAAAGAAAAATCAACCGAAGGATGAAGAAACCAGCATGTAGAGACCGGAGGAGGGAAGAGAGGAGAGAAATGAGATAGGTAAGGTGAGAGAAGAAGAGATAAGAAAGGAAAGCGAAGAAATTATATGTTCTTAAAAACTTTTAAAAGAATTATTTTATTGTTCTATTATTTCACGAGAAAGGTCAACAATGCCCTAACAGCGTTTATAGGTCTCATACGACAGTTTCAATTTGGGGGTCAGTATGATATGCTATCTGAAAAGTTGGAGGAAAAGGAATATAACCAAAACTTACGGGTGTCATATTACTTTTTGGTGAGAAAGACTTGTGGGTAGACCTGTGAGACCCACTAGATAGGATAGATTATACCTGAAATTAAGTCGTTTGTTAAGTGACATGGACCCTCTTTCACTTCTAAGCCGCGGACATAGATTCACCTTTTCTTTTCTATTCCAGCTTTGCTTTTCTTCTCTGACCCACTTCACACTACTCATTGCTTACCAACAACATCAAACATCATCATCTCATCGAACACTCTCCATTTCCACCTTCGAATGAGTCAATTTCATACACTGTTCAACAAGTATGTACATGTAGGCTGATAAACGAAGGAACACCATATGTTCCATGCGCTTGCCCCTAAACTTTTAGTCTGAAAAGAAGGTACTGGGTGGCGTCCTGCAGTGCAACGCAGAAACGCATTACAAGTCTTTCTTTCTTAAAAAGAGTAAAATATTAAAAAATTTAGAAGAGCAAAAATCTGCAAATTCCAAAGGTGGGAGCGTGAAGAGAAGTCATGTATATAATAGAGCAAAGTTAACAAAAGCCAATAAATTTATTGGTGAAGTTGTTTTCTGGTGTGGCTCTTTCACACAGCAACATCACCATTGAATCACCTTCTTTCATTTTCTTAGAAGAGCAAAACTAATTTAGTTTCCTTCAACGTTGAATGGTGTGTGATTATTTATAGTTTATATTGTCAAATCATGACCGTTGAATTATTGGACTAATGAGATCACATGACACATTAGTCAACACTGTGTCAGCTTTCCCCAAAAAGAGAGAGAGAACTTGTTTCTTAGAACTCCACAAAACCACACTATCAGTTTCAACTTTCTCTTCTCTCTCTCCCTCTCACTCTGCTACTTTCATGGCGTTCTCCAAACTTTACTCTTTGTACATTTTCTCCTTCTTGTTCGCCTTAGCTTTATCCACTTCATTCACCAAGTCTCTATCTTTTTCTTCGTCACAAGATGTTGAGCTTCTGTTAGGAAATATCAAAGCTTCGCTGCAAGGTAATAGTGAGAACTTACTTTTGTCTTCATGGAACTTGTCTGTGCCTTTGTGTCAATGGAGAGGGCTCAAATGGGTGTTCTCCAATGGCTCTACTCTCTCCTGTACTGACCTCTCTTCACCACAGTGGACAAATCTTTCTCTTCATAGAGACTCTTCTCTTCACCTTCTCTCTATTCAGCTTCCATCAGCTAACCTCACCGGTTCGCTTCCCAGAGAGCTTGGTGAGTTCTCCATGCTTCAAAGCTTGTATCTTAACATCAACTCACTAAAAGGAACCATCCCTCTTGAGCTTGGTTATAGCTCTTCACTCTCTGATATTGATTTGGGTGACAATATTTTCAGTGGTGGTTTAGCTCCATCAATTTGGAATTTGTGTGATAAGCTTCTTTCTCTCAGGCTTCATGGAAATTCACTATCAGGGGTTCTCCCTGAGCCTGCGCTACCAAATTCAACTTGCGGGAGCTTGCAGTTTCTTGATTTTGGTAGCAACAAATTTTCAGGGAGTTTTCCAGAGTTTATAACAAGGTTTCAGAGTCTGAAAGAGCTTGATCTTTCAAACAACATGTTTTCCGGCTCAGTTCCTCAGAGTTTATCACAACTGAACCTTGAAAAGTTGAATCTTTCACACAACAATTTTAGTGGCATGTTGCCAGTTTTTGGTGAATCAAGGTTTGGTGTGGAGGTTTTTGAAGGAAATAGTCCTGGCCTTTGTGGGTTACCTTTAAAAAGCTGTAATGGAAATTCTAGGTTAAGCTCTGGTGCAATTGCTGGTATTGTGATTGGGTTAATGACTGGAGTGGTGGTTTTTGCCTCATTGTTAATTGGTTATATGCAAAATAAGAAGAGAAAGAGCGGGGGTGACAGTGAGGAAGAATTTGAGGAAGGGGAAGATGAAGAAAATGGTGTTGGTGGTGTTGGTGTTGGTGTTGGTGTTGGCGTTGGCGGTGGCGGCGGTGAAGGGAAGCTGCTTGTGTTTCAAGGTGGCGAGCATTTGACATTAGAGGAAGTTTTGAATGCAACAGGACAAGTTATTGAGAAGACTACTTATGGGACTGCTTATAAGGCAAAGCTGGCAGATGGAGGGACCATAGCTTTGAGGCTGCTGAGGGAAGGTAGTTGCAAGGATAGGAGTTCATGTTTGCCTGTGATAAAGCAACTGGGAAGAGTTCGGCATGAGAATATGATTCCATTGAGAGCTTTCTATCAGGGAAAGAGAGGAGAAAAGCTACTCATTTATGACTATCTTCCCAACAGAACCCTCCATGATCTTTTGCACGGTATGAACATTTTCCTTGCTCTTACTCTGCATTTGATTTATGTGCCATTTTCAAGCTCTTCCTAAAACTCTATTTCTCTATATACCTACATGTAAGAAATAAACATCTGATGATCATGAACATATACCATTATTCTTGTTGATTGAGCAAGCAACAGATAAATGTAAGAAACAAACACAGGCAATTCCATGGTTGATACAGTTTCTTGTAGAAAACCTATAAAAATCGTCTAAATTTATACACAAACTCTGAAGTGTTTGATAACAGGATTGCAGTGTTTTTTAATGCAAATCCATGACTTCTAAGTATGTGTTTTCCTAGGGGACCTAAATTCCAATCTGTTCTGACTTGAGTGGTGCACTGGCTTAGCCATAGCTTGAGTGCTTAGAGGGTGAAGCAACATTTGAACCATGGAGGCCCATTAGATATCCGGACTAGGTCAAGCTCTATCTTCAGACTTGCATTGACTGAAGTGTCCAGCAATGTATAATTAGTGTTTCTTTCATTGGTGTTCTTAATTGTTACTATATTGCTGTTTACAGTCCGATGCTTAATAATTGTTATCGTCTTCTTAACAAGGTATGCTTAGTGGGTCAGCCATGGAAATGGTAACAATGTGTACTAATGCTAAATGCTTACCTATGCTCAATCTTAACCTATTGCTATCCTCGGCCCCAACATAGTAAAATATTAACCCAACTAGTTGCTGGTCCTCCACCACATCAAGCGAAGATATTAGTTTTCACCATGTCCATACATGTTGATTAGTTTTCCCTAATATTTGACATCTACACATGCTTTTTCACATTGGTTGTTCCTAATTCCAAATCCACCAGAGTCTCTTTGCCATAATTTATGCCAAGAGTCACTGTCAAATCCATGGATTCCACCCTTTCCTATAGTACAGTAGTTACCTCACTCTGATATGTATTTTGCAGATAGAAAACTGTACTTGGTCTCTAATGAAGGCATTTAATAGTGTTATAACTTAAAGTGCAGATGAGTAATAAATAAATAGTTTGAGTCCCTCAATAACCAAAAGAGAGGTTCCATCTTTCTTTACGAAAAAGATCATGGGAAAGGAATATGAACAAGCTGATGTTATAAAAAGTCATTTTAGTTGTCCTTTGATCTAAATGATTCATAGATTTTTTAAGTGCTTTTATTTATTTGCTTTTTTATGACCTGTGGGCATGCAATGCAAATTAATCAATACTTGTTTTCATCTTATCTGCTTGAATGCAGATATTAGAGCTGGAAAACCGGTGCTGAATTGGGCTCGGCGACACAAGATTGCATTGGGTATAGCCAGGGGACTAGCATATCTTCACACTGGTCTTGAGACACCCATCACTCATGGGAATGTAAGGTCCAAGAATGTGCTTGTAGATGACTTTTTTGTGGCCAGGCTTACCGAGGTTGGTCTTGACAAGCTAATGGTTCCAGCTGTAGCCGATGAAATGGTAGCACTCGCGAAGACAGATGGTTACAAGGCACCAGAGCTTCAAAGGATGAAGAAATGCAATTCCAGGACTGATGTCTATGCCTTCGGGATACTTTTGTTGGAGATTTTGATAGGAAAGAAACCTGGGAAAAGTGGGAGAAACGGAGAGTTTGTTGACTTGCCATCAATGGTGAAAGTGGCAGTTTTGGAGGAAACAACAATGGAAGTTTTCGACGTGGAGGTTTTAAAGGGGATAAGGAGTCCAATGGAAGATGGTTTAGTCCAAGCACTGAAGCTTGCAATGGGTTGTTGTGCTCCGGTTGCATCGGTTCGACCCACTATGGATGAAGTTGTCAAGCAGTTGGAGGAGAATAGACCAAGAAACAGATCAGCTTTGTATAGCCCAACTGAAACAAGGAGTGAAATTGGTACCCCCTTCTGAGCTTTCTTTTCTAACAATTTCTTCGAAGTATGTGTTTTAGTCACCATTTTCTTTCCCTCCCTCTGTCACATTAAGTGGGAAAGTATTGTGAATGGTACAATGTTTTCAAATGAAGGTTATAACTCTGTGCATGGGAAATCAGTTCTTAGTCTCTTAATTAATTTTAGTGTGGATTGTCAGAATTATTTTATATGTTAAAATCTTGGACGTTAGAGGAAATTTGTTGCTTGTATCTTGACAAAGAAATGTTGTATTATGAGGTTTATGTTTTATGAATTTAGCAACATGGACCTTGGGTCATTGGATCTCTTTCATAGGGTAAGGCAATAAACTGATCTTACTTTATTTTTGTTTTGATGATTACCTCATCAATCAACAAAACGCAAAATCAAAAGCATTCATTTGGTAAATTCCCAGTTGATGACAAAGTTATTATATTACAGAAATAAAACAGGACACAGTAATCATTTGAAATATTTCATTGATTTTTCTTTCTAAAGAATAATTTGTCATTTCAAGTTGTTGAAAAGTAACCAAAGATTAATGTGATGACAGATGATTTTTCTATAATAAATCTATTACTCACAACTAGCATTCAATCAAATCAAATTCTTGTACACATTGATATGTGAAAAAGTTTTAGTGAAATAAATTCAAATCTAGAGGAAATCCAATTCCAAGAAAAGAAGGATAGGAGTTGTCAAGTCCGGGTTAGAACAGAATAAATGGTGTAGAATGAATACTAACGAACCAAAGGCCGGTTGAAGGAACAAATCACTGTGCGTTCAAGTTTCAATGATGAACAAATCAGTGTTCCATGAGGCTTGGTCATTTTAGGGCCCAAGTGGTAACATAACAATTGGATAGATAGATAGAATATAGTTTAGACAGGTCCATTTAGGTAGGTACCTAGTGGCCGAGAGTCCAAGAACAAATGGAGTAAGTGAGTCACCCATCACATTTCAGATATCCAAGTTGGTTGGATTTTGGGTCACCATTATGTTGGTTTATATAATTCAGCTCGTAACATGCCTAGTTTCATACAACCAACATGAGGCTAAACACAAGTTTGGTGAGAGAATTCAAGATGGTTTTAGGTGAGGAACGCAACACATGCTTAGGCATAGGGTTTCCCCACATCATCACATGCAACGAAATAATTAGGTAATTAAGTAAGGCTCTATTTACAATTAATTAGCAGCATAACATCATTTGCCAGCATGTGCAATTTGTATATAAACTGAGTTTGAAGTGGCGTAGAGTAGACATTATGTAGAAAAGGAGAATCCTTAATTACAAGGCAGATTGATGAAAAAGTGGGGGAATAATATAAGCACCCACATAGAGAGAATCTTTTACTTATAAGGTCTCCCTTATCAGTCCCGGTAATTGAAAAGTGCAAGAWATGAAAGTAGGTACATACACAAAGAAGGAAATGGGCTAAAAAGACAAACATAATTAAAGCGGTGAACAACACTACGGCAGCTCTAATTTTAAGTGTGCCGAGGTCGATCAATGGCATTATGACAAGTGAAGTAATGTGTATATAGGGCTGACATATGACAACTGTAAGAAAAATTTGTACACTTGTCAAAATATTTGGGTGGGACAAAATATTTAAAAATTAAAAAAGAAAGAAGAAAAAGGAAGTAGACGCTACACAGAATGGCTGGCTGGGTTCAAACTCACTGGATAATGCTATAACAACAATTAAGGGATTTTTTTTTTGGGTTTTTTGGTTTTTAAGTTGTCTTTGGGTGTGGTTTGTGGAACTGAGAATTAACATTGTCGACCAATGCGGCAGGAAATGACACCGGCATTAGAAGTAAGAGTGCCCACCAAGGAAGAGGACTTGGCCCCTAAGCTTGAGGCCCTGGCATAGCTGGCACCAGCCCCGGCTCCTGATGAAATGAAGTAGGCTCCATTCAGCAGCAGATCTCCCTCTGATCTCCAATTCCAATGCTTCCATTCATTGCTTCCTGTCTCCACCCTCTTCGTTACCTATAGCCGCATTTGCATTTTAATAATCTGTCATATTTTTGTTCTGTTTGGCCATTACCAACCCTTTATACAAGTAAAAGTGAAATCAAATAAAAAATACCTCTTTAGCAAATGGATTTGCTGGGGCAAGATATCTGTTACCCTGGCTGTTAATAGTGGGATTAGCACTCCCACCAATGGCATACATCTCCCAGTGTGTGTAGTCGTTGTTCACCACATGGAAATACCCATGCCTACACCTGCAACACCCCCAATTCTCAGTCAAATTCAATCTATGACTATTCTTCACTTCAAAGTGTAAGAAATAAATAAATAAATAGTGGTCCCATTAGATGTATTACCTTGGCATTCTCTGGATAAGTCCTTCACCGAAATGGTTGTAGGCAATGGTCACTTGCATCAGCTTGTCTCTTGTATATGAGTCACTGTGGCCCAACAGCATAACCTGTATAAAACCACATGAGAAAAAATCTTAGTCCTCCTATTCAGCAATTAATTAAACAATTTGGGGAAATATAGAAAGTTAGAAACCTCATTGTGGTGGGTGAAGTAGTTGTTGGAAATAGTAATTGCAGTTGAGCCTATTACAGCATCGATAAGACCATCAGCACAATTAGATAGAGAATTGTGGTCGATCCATATATGGCTAGATCCAAAAATTGAAATTCCATCTCCATCAGCCATAGTCCTCCACCCATAATGACTTGGTGAGCTTCGAACCATGGCATTGCCAGTAGGTTTACAATCATGGATATGTATACCATGAATAATGACATTTGTTACGTATTGGATTGTGATGCAAGCCCCATTAGCGATATGGACATTGGCACCTCGACCGTCAATTGTCTTGAAACTATTCATTATAAGCTCTTGCTTGAGTGTTATCACCATGTCACGCTTGAAAACAATCCACAAAGGCCTGTCCTGTATGACAGCATGTCGGAGGGTGCCTGGTCTGGGGTTAACTGGGTCGTCATCGCCGGGGTTATTAACCACATAATATTTACCATCACGCCCGCCAATGGCATTGCGCCCAAAACCAATTGCACAATTGGCAAGGCGCTTTCGGCGTAAATGCCACTTACGGTCACAGCGCCAGCAATCATCAATTGGGTTGCCAGTTCCACATGAGAAATATCCCAAATTTCTCCTTTCAGTGCTATTACGAATTGCCCTGACAAATCATAAAATTCGTAGCTTTAGTATATAAACTTTAATTCGTAGTCAGTGTTCCAAGTCAATGCATGTGAAGAAGAATAATATTCAAAATTAAAAAGTAATTATTATAGCAATATTAATATGATTCAAAGTCGCAACTGAGTGTAGTGCGGGGAAATAAATTTCTTGAGACTGAAAGCATTTTTCCCTAGGCTGGCCATGTGACTTAAATGAGGGAGATGTATACGGATAGATGTATACGGCTCATACGGAAAGTAGATTTATTTATTGACCAGATTTGATTTGGTTTAGGAGAAATAAATGGCAAGATGGGGAGAAACTAATCCTTGTCTGGTTTGATGCGTCGGTGGACATTAAAAATGGGGCATCTTGATTGACTAAGTTATGTCATATCAATGTAGCCTATATCAGAAAAGAATTCCGCGAAAGTTTTCGTGTATGAATCCAGATCTGTGATCTGTAGTCTGGACCTCATGGCTCTTGACAGGCTGGAGAAACGAAGCATAACTTAAGTAGGCAACCCCACAGAAACTAAGATGTAAGACAGACACTGCATGAAGTTATTGTAGTTTCAATTGAATGCTTTTGCTATGGGTGAATAAATTAAACAGCGCAGATTCTCACTGTGGTCACAAATTTCTCCCTATGTGTTGTATGAAGTAATCATTTGTAAAATCTATGGTAAAGTTCAATAAAAATATTTGATTTCAACCTATAAATTATGTAATTTTGCACCCATAATTGGATTCATCAAATAAGTTTGTGGTTCCAATTAGAAGATCTCATCAATTGATTCCAATGCAAGACTCCCATAGACAAGCAAAAATGAAGACGAACATGCGGTTTATCCTGTCACCATATGATATAATCGTCATCTTTTTTTTCTTTTCTTTTTTTTGAAGTAATGGCTTTATCAATCAGATATGCCTTTATTACAATAGGTATGGACATCTAACTCAAGGTTAACTAAACATGATTGGCATTAGGCACATAAAGCTATCTTACTTGGAACGATAATTGGATAAGAAAAAGGAAAAGGACAAGAAATAAATAAAGAGCGTGGTGCGCGGATCTCAGGACATGGGCATGTGGTTAAGCTGGCAGCAAAATAACAAGGGCGATCAAAGGGATTGCAGCAGGTAAGAACATGGTTAGCTGATTCCTCACAATCTAAAGGGATTCCCTACATCTACATGAATAATAATAAATTAAACCAAACTTATCTCGAAGAATTTCTAGGAGTAGCCTATCAGAGAACCATGATTAGACATTGTAAGCTACGAGATAGGATAATCATTTCGGTAAAGAAGATAGCAAATGCGAAGAAATGGACAAGAACTAACTGCAGTGACCCTTTTGACTGAAACTTAATTGTTTGGTAAAAGTAGCTTGACTGGTATGGTACTTCTGCTCGAATGAGAAGAGGCCAAGGAGTAAAACAGACGTGTCAAAGAGTCATTAGGGGGATTTCAACAGGTCATGTGAGCCCTCGTGTAGGATATTATTCTAAGAATACGAATAAATTGATGGGAATAAATTAAGTAATTAAATAACAATAGACCGGAATCTATCATTTTGTTTGATTGGGAGATAAAAGGGAGAAACTCACATGTCAACCATAGAAGCAACCTCCTCTGGATTATCAACCGCGTGCTCACTCCGTGCATCATCTTCATTCACCCTAAAAGTAAATTAACATCCACAATTAGCAACTAAACGACAGTTACAGAATCGAAAGGCGACATCGTTTAGATGTTGGCCATCAAAATCTCACACTTTCAATGCCTGGAGATAGTTACTATCCCATCCGCCAAATTGCGGGCACCAAGCAGTGTGAACCTTATAGTCTATTGAATGACTATTTTAACCTCCTCATACTTCTAACTTTGCAACTTATATTATTACTATTTAAGCAGTAATTGGGATGTGTCAAGGGGTGGTTTCGTAAATTAAAAAGCCCAAGGAGGTCACCGTCAGTTAATTTTACGGTAAACTTTGTTTTTTCCCCTCGGCTTGAGAGAGCGGTAAAACTAAGGTTGAACGGAATTGATGAGCAAGATTTTTCAGATCCGATCTGACGGCTTAGACCGTTCAACGATAAATAAAATAAAAAGTTAAAATTATTCATTTAACAATCGTTCTTACGCCTTTACCACGTGGATGGTTAAGATTTGGTAGAAAGTACAATTGAGGATCTAAAATGCAAACTGTAACTAATTAAGATTAACGAGAACCTGTCCGCCATTGCCGACCTGTTCGTGCTCTGCAACTCCTCAGTTTTCAAGAACCTGATACCAGAAACAACCAAACACAACCAAATAGAAGTAAGCAAATATCAAGAACAAGCTCTCATTCCGTAGAGCTCACATTTAACGTTCAAATTTGCAACATATGTTCGTTCGTTCGTCACTGAACGCACTGTTTGATTCTGTACCTAGATTCTGGCTCCTGCTTCTCTGTCGAAGCATTAACTCCAACAAGCAGAGATAGAATCAGCAATGCACATACAGTGATCAACCATCTCCAAGCAACAGCCATTCTTGTCGCTGCAAGTTCAGAGTCCGAGCTGTTCTCTTCTCTTTCTCTCTGCGTTTAATGTCACAGTGAATTCTTTGCTTCTTTCTGTGCTTATACAGAAGAATAAGAAAAAAAAAGAAGCAAAATTGAAGAGTGGAGTCGAATAAAAAGCTCAGAACAAAGTCGTGTTTATATAGCAAAGCAGCGCTGGGATTTTAACCAAATAATGCCTAATAAGTAACTCTGCTTGATCACAAAAACCTTAACCATGGTTAGGTTTAATGAACCTCATCACTCAATCAGTAACCACATTTAACAACCTCCCTAACTGCCACTAACGGACTCCCTGTACAAACAAGGCCTTTACTCTTCCCACTTGTCACGCGTGTCGTTAACTCGCGTGCCTCACTACCTCGCGCTGATACCTCAGCTATTCACCTCCACCCCAGCTTATTCATTTGTTTTATTTTTATTTTTCACTTGATCGTATCCTAATCGCCTGTGATGGCGGTAAGTAGTACTCTCGAAACGTGACTGCCACGTCGCCACGTGGACCGTAAGTAGGACAACATTGGCGATGAACTGAATTTCGGGTCACTGTACGAAGTGTCTAAAGTATAAAATAAGACAGTCAATGGACAGGTGTCCTGATGAAAGTACGGTGATTGGGTTGAGAAAGACTGCGATACCCACTGCACCGGTTCTTCCGGTTAACTGTCTGTACTGAAAGTAGAATTACGAAGAAAATATTTTCTTCCGGATTTCCCGCTTGTTTGTTTTTGGTTTCTTTCTTGTACCGAGAAAATCAAAGATAAAAATTTATATGTAGCCGACATATTCATAAGAACTATTTAATAAATATACAATTTTTTTTAATAAATATATAATAGTTTTAAAATATCCTTCTGATATTACTTACCATTTAAATTTTTTACTTGGTAAAATATGGAAATGTCAAGGGCTTTTGCTTTTGGTGATTAGACACACAATGCCTAGTGCCCATGACATGTATGGGTTAAAATTGTCGTCCTCCATCACACACGACGTGGCCCAATAAGCTTCATCAAATTTGTGCATCTATTCATTGAAGCACTTTTTAATAGAATTTGCAGAGATAAGGCTGTTCCGATTTAGTTTGGTCGAGTAATTTGGAGTTGCATTACAAATTGTGACCCACGTACACAGATTGAAGTTTTCATTAAAAATTATCTTGGACATTCAAGTTTTCGTAGAAGCAAACATGAATAATGAAATGAAGGTTTACTGACTCGATCTGAACTGAAGCATTAAAGTGGGGAAGAAGTAAAGCAAGTTGCTTGCAGCCATGTTTTGTCTACAAGAAAGGAGGCTGTTTTTACTCCTTAAGCAATTGCAGAATCAGATAGTCAAAGTGGTTTCTATTTCTTTACCTCCTCCAACACCACACTATTTCACTTGGACCACCTTGTTGCTACCAATTGAGCTGAAACGCACTGCTCAACTTGTATTTGACACACCCACGTCTTGAAGAAAGTAATAATTTGCCTACCAAAGAGTACACTATTCAAAATTATTGGCTTTGGCATGGAAAGTGACCTAATAATAGTGGCTGTTTATTCATTGATTGGATCATATATCAGTTGACAATGTTGCTGGTGTTTATTAATCTTTCGATATTAATACCATTATAATACCTTATTAGTGGAAGTACAATTGGAACTTTCTGTCATCAGTCAGGTTTGATGGCTACGCAAAAACTGTAGATTTTAAAAAAGAAGTAAAATTGACCACCATGTTGACTGGAACTCATAAACTCAGAAATTGGGGATGTGAAGAGTCAAAATGGACCCGAATTCACTAGCTAGCCTGCCAAATAAATAAAATACCAAATGGGCAAGTTCTAGATTTCCAATTAATACTTGTGACGTACGTTGAACATCAATTGTTCAAGAAAAGACGTGTAAATGATATTCTGAAGTCCACTCTTGCTTCTGAATCCGACCAACTTCCGCTTGTGAAATTGAAAGTTAAAAAGAGAAAATAAATGTGATTTGAATATTGTATGTGTGTATCAAATAAGTTGATCAGGAGTAAGTTGCCACAACCGCATCACATGGCTTTTGAGTCGCCGCTAATCAAGGGAAGAGAGAGGTCTTGCGCTCAATTCGTGCAGTATTGCATGGCATGCACTCTCATAGTCTCTAATTTTAACCAATTAAAAATGACCTTTGAAAACAACCTGTAGCTAGCCAGCGGCCGGCGGTGGCTTCTTGTAGGTTGACTTTACAATAACCGAAGATAGATGCGCCTGCCTTGTCACTTGTTTGCTTGTGCATCTTCATTCCAGCTATCCTCCTCCTCCTCCTGTTTTATTTCAAACTGTTGGTTCGCCTTCCACAGTCTGAATGAATGATAAGGTTAGGTTTAGGTATAGCAATGAATTTTCTTCAAGTTTGTGTTAGGCATATATCCAAATTATATGGTGGGTTAACTCAATCGGACAACTCGACATCCTAAAAAAGAATTATCGAGTTCAAGAGATTGACAACAAATAAAAAATATATCAAACTGTCGAATTTGTGATCATGAAGTCTGAATTTCTTAAATCGTAAATATTTTTCTAAATACTTCTCTAATTTTGATCATTTTGTAAGTCAATCCAAAAGTAATTACATATAAAATTTTAGGCTTAATCGCTGATTTAATTAATAGGAGATAGCCTACAAAATTACAAATGTAAAACAAGTTTGTTCTTTCAATATTACCCCTAATTCATTTTATGAACCAGATGATAGACTTGGGATTGATTCTTTCAAAAAGATGGGACTTAATTAACATTAATAAAAAAAGATACGCTTGAGTTCAAGTGGGTTTGGTGAGAATAAATGTGGAATTGGAAACAAACACTTCATATACAAGTGAGCCAAGCTACAGGAAATATCATACTAATGCGAGAAAGTGACTTGTTATTTTCAAGTTAGCTTTGACAAAGATATCACAAACGGCTCAAGTTCCCAACATCGTTCAACAATCAACTCTTTATACACCTTTCAAAGAACAGCAATTAGTGGATGATTAATTCTCTGCAAGTACAATTATTATTATTGTTGTCTTTGTTTGACAAGCTTTGCTGGGTCCAATCAGCAAATTGTTAATTGGATGCCCAACCCACCTTGGGAATGTTTGACCTTTGGATAAAGGTAACGTTCCCAGAAGGTCAAAATCATGTAACCAATCATCATCATATTGATGGCTAGCTAATGCTTTGTTAACCATGACCTAACATAACTGACCTTCTCATCACCATGTACTTCGGCATCCATTTTGTGATGCTAATTTTTGCGTAACTTTGCATGTCAAACTGATAAAAGTTCTTTTGTTCAAAGGGTTTGCATAACTATAATATATTGAAACTTGTGAATGTAAGAAAGTAAGGTCGGTTAAGATAAGAAGAAGATTAGACCACAAAAATCGAATCAAACATCTGTACTTCCAGGGCCATCCATGTGTTTTTATTCTTTAGTTCAATTTGCACAAGCACGAGCACAAGCACAAGCACAAGCATATATATGTGTAATGTGTATCAATTTCCTCTGCATAACTTATACTTTGACACCCTCATTTACCAATTTGGTTAATAAGCAAATAGATTACTACTCTTTTTTTGGGGAATTTGTGAATGTTTCCCTTCCAATAATTCAAGTAAATTAGGCCTTCCGATAATGTTTTATGTTTCAACAACAACCACCAAGAATTATTTATCAATCTTAGTCGCTACGTTGCATATATCTATCCTATTAATCTATTAATCGTCTTCCCCTTCTCTATCATCGTGTAACCGACATGACAATATAAAAACTTTTATACACAAATACCATGTTATATCTTAAGTAGGCAATAATTTGTATTGATAAGTTATATTGGTGTTATATCAAAGTAAAATATAACAAAATTTTCACTAATATTGATATGACATATTAATAAAATACAAATAAGAAATAAATCATATTCGCATAATATAAATATGATCCACTTAATCACTTGTTTTATAATTATATACTAGGAGGATGGACACATAACACATTCATCCTAGCACGTAGTTTTGAGGGTAGAGCATGTGCCTCTATCCATTCTTAACAACCCTTGAAAATTATTGGTATCACATGTACATGCCCCATATTTTATCAATCTATGCCCTACACATGTTCATGTACTCTGCCTCTCTAGAATCTTAATTCTTAATGGATAACCAAACTAAATCATAGTGAGATATATTAAATTAATTATGCGAATATTCTAACCATCCTACGTGCCAAAAGCTATAGAAACAATGGTTTCTCCCTCGACTGCTGAAACCCTTTTTATATATTAATCGGTACTTTGTTAGCATAAAAGAATAATGCTATGCCATGACATGCACATCAACCCAGATTCCAAATCATATCCCATGCAATGCATTACTCTATTATTATATATGTCATTCCTATGATGGCTTGGTTTCCAATGCAAACAAGCCTTAAATTTAGTCACATAAATTATAGAAATGTAATTTCAATTAATTAAATTAATTTATGGGTTAATTATAACATGAACACGATTGTCTGCCGGCTCCGAAAAATTCGGGTTGGGAACGAAATTATAAAGCTAATGCCTGGCCATTATCATTATCAACTCTTCTTGTTATATATCCAGAAATAATGTTAGATAAGGATTGATATTCTTTTAGGTTAGATTATATTAATATAGTATATTATCCTTAATTATAAAGTTAAAGAATATAATTGTAACATACATCAACCGTACATTGTGTATCCTGATTCCTATGAAAAAGCTCTGTACTTGATCATCAATGACCGATTCCATCATGTTTCTGCAACAAGGGCCACATGTTGGTCACTGGAAAGTAACAATTGGGCCGTCTCCATAATCTTCTAATGGCGTGTCGCGATCTTAATTTCAACCAAACAGATTATATATCTGTTGAAGACAGACGCATCTCTATGATCTCTTGCATGCTCACATGATAAGTAAAATTTGAACCACTTTGTTTGCCTAACCGGTTATACATTCAAATGAGAGATTACGATTGAATTGAATAGATTCTGATAATGTTGAACAGACAGACACTCAGACAGGCTTCTAACACTTGCTATTTTGCCAACGGTGGATAATGCAAAATCATAAAAACTAAAGACCATCTTGTTATTAAGTTCATTAATGGGAAGTCAATAGTCTATTAGCTAGCCTAAACTAAAGTTCTGTTTGAGTATTTGGGTGAAAAAATATAGACTAAAGTGATGTGCTGTT
The DNA here is from genome assembly GCA_026225775.1 of Bursera palmeri. NCBI lineage: Eukaryota > Viridiplantae > Streptophyta > Magnoliopsida > Sapindales > Burseraceae > Bursera > Bursera palmeri. The sequence goes on from JANKKB010002868.1 coordinate 18,476, forward strand.
GATTTTCATGCTTTGCTTGGGTTATCAGCTAGCTACAAGTGTACATTTTGACTTAATCATTGGTGGTTGGAGATGCATTTATAATCATATCATCCTTGATTAGAGTGCGATATTGGTGCCACGAACTCTGCAGACCCTGCATCTCCATTGTGTATCCTCCATTATAGTAATTCTCTTAAATATTCTATGCTTCTGCATAATTGAGCTTTAGAATTAAAAAGAGAAGGGAAACAAATAAAACACTAACGCAAGGAAAGTCCAGCTGAAACTCAATCCTGATCATTCAAGGCAAGGAATCATATGCACATGTGTGTGCAATTTCTTGTATGTTCATCATTATCAAATCAACCAAAAAGCCAGCTCCCTGCTGACAGCAACAGCAAATGAGGCTCAGCTTGCTTACAAGTGTCAAATTTCCATGAGTTCCTTCACTTGCTTATCCACTAATATTAGTAAACGACATGGGGGATTATCTGAACATGATCATGATGTCAATATCACTCAGCAGTATAATACATCCCATGTGGTTTTCTAGTTGGCTGACCTGTGCTTGTGCTTTCTGTTCCCATCCATAATTTGGCAGTTGTCACCCAGCTGGGTTGCTTCTCTGCCTCTGCTTCTTCGGTTTTCCATGGCCCATAAGCAACAAAGATCCAGCTGCAGCTTCTATAGCTGCTAGTAGACAACTAGGGCCTTGTTATATTGGGTTGTGTTCTAGTTTTCATTTAATTCAACCCACTAAAGAAAGTGAACATGTATCAATGTAAACCAACTTAATAGGGCCATTGTGTTTATATTGGTTCAGTCACTTGACCCACCTTTCCCGAACTTCATTGAGTTTTGTGTTCTCTGTGTAACAAATTCCGTTAAAATCAGTGTTAATACCTTCCTTCAACATCATTCAAATATTTTGCAATTTCTCTTCACAACAAAGTATACATGGAGTGTAAACTGTTAAACAATACTGAAGAGGCACGATGAGGAAGTCATTATTATTTATGGCTTTCAACTTTTTTCCATGTACATACATTAGCATAAATGTTAAAGAAGATCATTTATTATTCATTCCAAATTCCCAGTTATTGAAAATAAAACTTTATCGATTAATGCACTTGAAGTTCTACAAAATAAGATATAAATTGAATGATTGTAACTGATATTGATACATTGATATCCATTGTGAAAAGAAGAGAAGATATTGGGAACTGGGGTTCTGTAATCCCACAAAGAAACCCATATAGGGAATAGCAAACGGGTTAAAAGATGGGCCACCCAGCCAGCCCAATGCATGTTAAGCCTTCCCCCTCTTACGATGAGATTTCAGCTGAATTGAATGAGACTATGACACACTGTGCCGCAAACAATGCCTCTGCCACTCAGGGGACACTTCGTTGTTGTTTTGAATTATTGAACCTTTTTGGCCCTTTTATAGTCATTCAACTTTTTTTTCCCTTTTATGTAATTTCATTTAAGTGAAATCAAACACTTATAGGCACTCCTAAATTAATAATTGTTTTAATAAAGTTATTGGGAAAGATTTAAAAATTAGTTACGTAATTAGGTGAGTAATTTTTTTATTACTTAACCAAATGTCCAGTCATATAGAGACCTTGAAAATGTGAGTTAAATATATATTTGTCTATTTAGTCTACATTTAAGAAACTATAATAGATTTGGTTATTGATATTCAACTTAACTAGAGTATCCAAAATTTTCAAAATATTATTACCTTCTGAAAAATCTCAAAATTAGACATTTTTTTTTTAATATTTGATAATGTCATTTATCGACTGTTGGGTTTTTATTTTCATTTTTTTTGCTAATAATAAATTTTGTAGAAAGTGCAAAAATGGGGTGGATTCATCGCCCATCATTAATCTTTATTAAAAAGTAAGCTATTTGAACTAAAAAAATTAAGGGAAAAAAAAAAAAAAGAGAGCATGCATGAGCATGGCTCTTTCCACTAACAATTAATATCCATCTTTAATTCTTCATAAATGGAGGGATAGGTCAAGCTTCGAATCTTTACCCTTTTCACGAGCATTTCCAATGTTGTGATTGCTACTCATCAGAGCCACATTCTGCTGGGACAAGCAAAACCCTCCATGATCATGTCGTATGCTTCTCTGCCAGTTCAACGAACTTCTCTGATCATCCCCTTCACCGTAAACCACCACATTGTCAAACCTGGCTGCACCATTGGATTTGAACCTATCTGGGAACTGTTGTGTAGGAAAATAGCCCAAGTTGGCGCTGTGCGCTGTTATGTACATCGAAGGGTGTAACAGGCTCACATGATGGTGGCTTGGAGTTGGAGGGAAAACAATAGGCAGTGATGGAGATGATGAGAAGTTGGTTAGGGTTGGTGCATATTCATGAGATGCACGTTTAGCCTTTCTTGCAGCCGTTCTCTCCTTCTTGTGAGCGTTTTGATGGCCACCTAACGCTTGAGAGCTGTAAAATTTTCTTGAACAGAAGAGACAAGGAAACACCCTTGATGAAGAATCATCTACAATATTGGTTTCGGAAACTTTCTCATGTGTAGCTTCCATGTTTGTGACAAAGACAAGACTTTTCAAATGGGAATATGATGGAAGTACTTGAACTTGAAGAGAGAATGGCAGAAGTGGTAGAAACAAAGCAACCAAGTGAATTCTCAAGATTTGGAAAATGTGAAGAGACTCTGTGAAACTATTAAATAGAGTGCTTGAAACCAGAGGCTGCAGCCTGTATGGGATTGGGAACAGAAGAGATAAGAGAGTGAGAAGAGAGAGAGGGCCAGAGAGGTGTGGACACTGGACAGTGGAGGTATTCTTTATGACATTTATACATGCTCGAGTGAAGAGAGTGATTGGGTGAAAGAGATGTTTGGTTGGGAAATGGAATCTGATCCCTCTTTTCTTCTGACAAAATCGGTTTCATGGGCATTTTGGTTTTCCTTTGCAGAAGTGTTTTTTCAATTTTTGTTTCTGAGTGGCAACTTAAAAATATGATGCTTTGGAGTTTGGACGACTGGCTAGGCTAGTGTAAAGACAATGTTCTCCCTCCGCAGCAGCCCCCTGCAGTGAAAGATAGCTGTTGACTTTACATTGAATTTTTTAACAAAGACTTAAATTTGGTCTGTTTATTTGTTAAATACAAGGATACCCAGATGAAGTTGGTAATTACCTTTGAGAGAGAGAAGGTAGCTGTGAGAATCAGTGGAAGAAGTCAGAGTCAGAGAAGCTATACAAGTTTTGGACGATCACGTTAGTGATCTGGATGGCCAATGTGAAACGATTAGGTGACTTAAAGCTACAGTCCCCAACTTGATCAGAAACTGATGTCTCACTCTCTCTGCCTCTGCATGCGAATGGCTCTCTGCTGTATTCCTCTGTTTTCCTTTAAATAGTTATGGGGCTAACTTTAACTAGTCCTGCTTTCTCCAGTCTCCACCGCCAATCTCATGCCACTTGTTACTTCTCATCTATCCCTTGCGTGCTCTCTCTGTTCCCTCTTGTGAGCGTCACGCCTCCAATAAGAGAATCCACTATTTCTGTGCTCCATATTTTTCTTTACTAGTGTAAAACTTCCAAGTCCCTATATTGCATTTAACAAAATTTGAATTCCTTCTTTATACTCACAATTATTAAATTAAAGTGTGTAATCGACGTTTATTTCAGGTTTAGAGAAATTTTGAAAGAAAAAAAAAAGACTTTCACAGCCACCTTTGCGTATGTTGGCATATATAGCCGTACATTTTAGCCCGCATACCAATTGCCACTGCTGCTTGACTCCAAAGAAATGACAATGCATGATTTGCAGAATACAATGACTCAAATTCTCTGTTAAATTAAGGGTTAAATATATCTATAAAAAGAATAATAAAAAACCAAAACATAGAATGAAAGAAAGCCTTTTACAAATTACAATAACTTTGGAGTAAATAAATAAATAACAAATACGTTATGCAAATAATGCATAAGATTTCAATTCCCGAATCAGAGATAGCCGATGGCAAAGGAAGAAAAGATTCATAAGACGAGAAGGTTAGCAATATAATGACGGTTGAGGCCACTTATCTGATCACGCGATACAACAAGGGTTTTCTAAATGATTATACAATACAGTAAAAATAATACAAAATAAACAACATTTGTATGACTCAGGAACAACCGAAACATCTGGTAATGGAGAATAGACTCGATGGTTCTGATGGTAGCTCTGCCTCCGGTTTAGTGCAACTTTTTGAGTGAGGAAAATGCTTAAAAAATGCTTTAACTGCTCCAGTTACTCCATCTTCTTTCTCCATGGCCTTCGCAAGTTCAACCGCACGCTGCTTCACCTGCATGGTTCTTACCCGAGTCAATAAGATGATTTCTCTCCTATCCAAGAATCTAATAGAGGAGACGCCAATTATTATGTTTGATTGGACTGAACTGACCGTATATTTGAGGCAAAGCTCATTTCTGCCAGCCTATGAAAATATGATGTTGCATAATTGAGTTAGCAAATTCCAAAAAAAAAAAAATTGGTTTAAGTACCTCTGGCTCTAGCATGAATTTGATTGCTTCAACCAACTTATCAAGGGAAAACTCATCAACCGGGATGGGTGGAGGACCAACGCCCCTGGCATGTACTCGATCTCCCCAGAAAGGTTGGTCACCAAAGAAAGGTACAATGGTTGTTGGGCACTATATTTCAAAATCAATGTGTCAAAATGAGGGTGAAAACATGTCAAACGAAAGTAACAAATCTATTGCCCATTGAAAAAGTAAGCCATCAATATTACCGCAGCTTTAAGTCCAGCAGCAGTTGTTCCAGCACCACCATGATGAACCTAAAACCAAAGTGCTAACAAATAAGACCTTGCCATCACCAAGTCAAAAAAAAAAAAAAAAAAAAAAGAGAGAGAAATTGACTTAAATAANAACACCTTGCCATCACCAAGTAAAAAAAAAAAAAAAAAAAAAAAAGAGAGAGAAATTGACTTACATAAACTCTAGAATAGAAAATAAGAAATTTCAGTTCCCGCTTTATTACATTGACTTGTCTTGAACTCTATAATAGTTAAATTTTCACCAGAAAGGAGAGGACTTAAGGGCCTTAGGGAAGAAGACCCTTTGTCATTTACTTTTAACCTCTGAATACAAATTGCAGAACGATAAATAAACAAACTAATCTAAGACATTCAATATGGCTGGGCCAGAACACAGCATGGACTGGCCAGATTCTGTGTGTATAATTGAGAGACCATTTTATGCCCAAGACCCCCTTTGAACATGGTATCTAAGCGGTACAGGCCTATAGTTACCACCACTAAGATAAATACATTGCACAAATGAAGACTGGACAATCTAAATACACATTTGCGATGTTGAAGCTGCTTAAGGATGCAAGCTTACCACAGCCTTACATTGTAAGAAAAGCCAGTCATGTGGGCAATTGTCCAACAAGTATATAGAGTCCTTTGGTTCTGCCACTGGAAGAAAATAAGATATAGTAAATTAAATCTCAATTGTCGAGTGCATAGACAACTTAATAGAAAAAGAAGAAGAATGAGGAGAGCAAGAGCCAGAGAGCTAAATGAACATTTGGAGAATTAGACTGACTACTAAAAACTTACAGTTTCCCAGGCCACCCCAGCCTTTATTAATGATACCCCTCTGTCCAGTCATTTCCAATGCTTTCACAATTGTTTGAGTCATTTTCTCTGGCTCTTGAACAGGCTAACAAGGAAAAGGGAAATGTTATATATATATAAATGGAAGTCAACATATTTATATAAATATTATAAGGAATCATATTCCATGGTAAACACTACCCTTCTTTGGGAGGATCTGATCAACTGTCCAAGATAAAGTGAACACTTAAAAGTATACTAATCTCCCATAAATAAATATATATACGGGAGAAGATCTTTTGACATAAATTTATGACAAGTGATCTCACATGATCTAATAATTAAGACGTTAATGTGTTAGTATAATTAAATATAATTTTTTTGACATTAAATCTTAACCATTGAATTAGGTGAAATCAATGGTTAAATATTTGTGTCTAGAATTATGTTAAAAATTTGTGTCAGAATATCACCAATATATATATGTATATTCTTTGGCATGCCAAATTGATGAAAGAAATCACATGGTAGGTGCTAATTTAAATTATCTTTCTTCAATTAAATTTTCCAAGGTTATGCCTCCTTTCCTATGATTATTTCATATGTTAATATTTGTGTAATTTATTTATCACAATAATCCATGAAAAAAAAATCTCGACCAGTTAAACGTCTCTTTATACCAGAGTTCAAGACCAAAAAGAGTCTATCTAAATTTATAAAGCCACTTGGTGTTGTAGGGGCACAACTAGCGGTTGTTGTCTAGCCACACCATTGTACCAAATAAATATAAAAATAATTGTCAACAAGGTTTAATAGTTTAAGATGGTCATACTTCATGGTAATAGTACAAATAAATAATGAGAGAACTAAGAAAACAAACTCACAAGGCTACCGAATCCAATATAAATAGGCTTTGTACCAGCATTAAGCCATTCTACAAGTGATTCTGGAGGTTCATAATTTGTTGCGAGATCAAGGAAGCAAAATCCTACCACATCAACTTTAGGTCCCCAGTCTGCAAACCAAGAAATAAAAAGCAAACCAGAGGTTAGCATCTTTCCATGAGAACCCTTTTTTGCAAATTAAAAGCATGTATAACGCATAATCCACTGTTTCAAGATTGTCATCCTTCTCGAATAAGTTAGAAGAATGAAACCACCTCAAGAACTTATACAGCATAAAAGCAGCAAAGTCCGTAAGTCCAGTCACCAGTGCCATCTAAAGATGCAAAAAAGATTCACTACACTCCACTCCAGGGAGTATGGAAGAAGATAAAGAACAAAAGCAAAAACAAAAGAACCAGAAGCTATTTCAGCCACAAAACCATACATACCCAAAGCAGATGGTCAAAGATGGTATATCACATCTAACGGAAAAGATTCATTATAAGGACCACTTAAATAATCAGCTAAGACCCATAAATAGCACTTACAGCCATAAAAATCAACCCAGATATTAAACTTAAAGCAACATAGGGTGGAGGGGAGCAAGAATGGACATTTCAATTATCCACATTAGCCTCCGATACTTCCTGATGATTACAAAATTGTGAAGCTATAATTCAAGGCCTTTAATCTCAAAACAACCTTTAAAGGCTCTCCAAGGCATGTGGTTGGCTGAGAAAGAACCAACAGAAATAGAAACTCTTATTTGAAAGCCATAAATGCCTATCGATAACGTATAACACTAGCTTTTAGCACTATAACATCAGAATTTTAAAACCTTTTGGTTTTGGAACCAAGTGAGGACTCCATATATATCCATGAGGAATGTCTGAATCAGAACCCTGTGAACCACTTAAATAAGTGACAGGGCGTAGCTTCAGCTTCTTTTTCCTAATGTCGTTTATCATGTCTCTTATTCCAAGCCAAATCAATGAGTCAACGATTTGATACGATAGCTGCAAAGTACACAGGAAAAAACTCATACAAGAAAATATATATAATATAATATACAGCAAGAGAGGACAAAATTTGATTGGCTCACTCGATATCCAGCTGACTGCTTGACACGGGACAAAGGATGTGGAAACTCACTGGTTGGCCTGGAGGAAAAAGATTGTGCAAAGCAATTTAAGATTCCCCATCAAACCATGGAATAGAACAACTAACTGAGACAAAACAAGAAGACAGCACAAGTTGTAAAACTTCAAATTTTAAAAATGTAAGGTACACTTAAAATCAGCTAGTTTCCATTACCCAGAAAGACTTACGTCCATGGCATTGTGAAAAATATATGAATTGGTATTTTAAGCGCCTCTGCAACATGAGTATGTCCTAAAAAAGCATTTTGCCAAGGTTAAGTATAATCTTGATCAAGTAAATGTCAACATAGATTGAAATAACTGACCAAAAGAAAAATTATGCTGATAATTTGAAGATATCAGGCATGATAATTTCCCAATCCACACAATCCAAAGAAATAGGTATGAGAAGAGGATATTGCCAAAGAGATTTATCAAAAGGAAAAACGACAAAAGAAATATGCATTAACTTGTGTATGAATTAAACAAAAATTAGCTCCTTGTATTGAACATTTGGTTATGTGCAGAACTTGTCTCAATGGGTGATTAACACTTAAAAGTGTATATTTATTAAGAGTTAAAATCATTAATTTTACGGGGTAAATACATAGACACCCCCACGGTTTGATCTAAGTAACAAAATCACCCATATTATTCATAAAGTAACATAAAGACCCCCATTTTGATATTTTAAGTAACATTAAGACCCCTATTTTTATGTGTCAAGACCCCATGTTTTCCAATTCTGTGGGTGTCTATGTTACTTTATTAATAACAGGGATGAGATTGTTACTTAGACCAAACCTCGGGGGTGTCTATGTATTTACC